>VYZV01025791.1:878-21408 GCA_013401275.1 Pandion haliaetus
AGTCATGTTCCACCTCATCACAACAAAACCCTCAAGATGTTCTGTTTCCATGACAAGGCAGCTGACAAATATAGAGATGCTCTCAACAGCAATTTCTGCATTTGTAGCAGATGTCAGAAGGAAGAACCTTTTGATTAGGAACATGGACAAGACCAAGTAATTCCTCTTACCTCCCCTGTCCAAAACCAACACACAACATTACAAGTGTTCAGGCCTGGAAGCCTGGGGGAAAGCAGAGGACCACACAAAAGACCAAGTCAGTAATGCAAAGGCTTGTTCCACATTTTTAACCACCAAGCATGCAGTAACAGCTAGCTCCGGACAAAACACATACTTGGGGTCTTCACTTTATTTTGCTATCCAACTCAGCCTAGCAATGGTTCAGCTCAGACACTGCAGTTCACTTCTTGTTTGCAGCATCTACTTAGCCATCTCCCATTACATCCCAAATGATAATTAAAAACTCTTGTTACATGAAGAGGTCACTCCATAAGATACTTCTGCTTTTAGACTCAAGGTGCTAAATTTTACCATGTTACAAAATAGCTTACATAAGTTAATATTTTCATAGCTATTAAGAGTGGGAAATCCATCCAAAATTATTCTTTTCCATATAATCTTGGTACACAAACCACTATGCAGGCATTTATCAATAATCATCTAGAAGCAGCACAGCACATCACTGAAACACCTTATTTTGAAGGACAGTATTCAAAGCTTTACGACCAGCGTACCTTTAGCAACTGCACTGACATCTTCATAAAATCCAGCTATAAGTGCAACGTGCCCTGGCCTGGATTCTGTTGGGACCCGGGTGTGAGAGATTCCCCAGCTGCCATTATTCTCTAGAATACTCCTGAAAATAGGATACAAGGCAGTTAATGCTTATGACTTCTTGAAAGTACAATGAATTGCAGATAAAAAGAGTGACAGGTAGATGCGAGGCAGGAAATTTAAAGAAAACCCAGACTAAAGCAGATTTTCACTACTGCCTGCTGTGCAGCAAAACAAGCAGAACATTAACCTGCAAGTAGTTCTATATTATAACACCCCACAGGGAACATTACTATTGTGGCCCATCAGCACTGCAAACAGATGAGTTTAGCTGACGTTCTAATACGCTTAGAATTAACATACTATTTTTTCTGCTGCTTTCTGCTATAGCTTACTTTTTTTTCCCCTAACAGATTGTTTCTGCCTGGTGTTACTTTTCTTTTTTCTTTACATTTAGCTCGAAAGTGTCTAGTGCAATCCTGTCTTACTCGTTAAATATGCTCATTTATAATTAGTTCTTGTGACCATGTCTGCTTTCATCTGTGCTGAATATTGGAAGCCGGCACCAAGTGACTTTAAAAACCATGTAAATATAACATGCAAATCATTTCAGCAGCATGGAGAAAATTTAAGTAAACCTTGTATCTTTTGCAATGACACTGAAGTAAAGGAGAATACCTTCTCACCACATATACAGAAATACATAAATTGTCCAGGGATTATGCACATACAATAGTTAGATAAAAAGCAAAGAAAATAGAGGACAAAGCCCAAGTGTACGAAACAGCCTCATCAACTACTCTTGTCTGTTGAGGTTATGAACAGCTGGAGCCTGTCAGAGAGCAAGCAGTGAGCATTACCATATGCTGTTTTCTTGTCTCCATCTTCTGGAAGAAGAGAAAGATTCACTGCCTACTGGCACAGCAAGGGGAGAAAGACTACAAAACACACCAGGACATACCTTGTACTTTTAGGAAAAAGGCAGCAGAATCTTCTGAACAAATTCAAAGCAGTTTTTAAGAGTCAAATCTATCAGGAAATTGTATTTTTGTTGTTCACGATAAAAATATACCAAGTTTTGTAGCTTATATCGGATGTGTTTTAGCCCAAGTGGATTCCAAGTTCATGATTGGTAACTTTATTTTTAACAAAGATTTTACACAACTGTTAATTAAAAGATCTGTACACTCAGCTCAAAGTATTTCTCGCTAATTAAATAAGAATCAAACCACAACCTAAAATTTCAGGCTCTACTCTAAGCTTGCAGGATTTACAGTTTGCTGGTTGGGGTTTTTTTAATTCATCTTAGACCTCACATTCTCAGGCCTATTTGAAAGCTCACAGGACTATTTGGAATAGCCCAAATATCACAGTGAAAATTGTAAAAGGTGATATAGCATTCTGACATGTTATTCCTAGCTCTCAATTCAGCTAGGTTTTAAGACAAGTTGTACTAAAAAAGTACTAATTTGAAAAAAGGATTTAAGTATTAGTCAAGTCGTTTCTAATTTATTCTCACTGGAGACTCCAATCAAAATGTATTGCACTAGCATTAGTGGAAGATTTAAGACAAAAATAAAACATTTTTGGCCCTCCTCACACTTTGTTGTCACAACAGGTAGGAAATAGTTTTAATTAGAACTTGATTTCTATTGAGTTGGAGAGTAATCCTTTACCTTTGCTTTTGTGGGGCTGTATCATAGGATTTGAAGTCAACAATAACACATACCAGGCAGAAAAAAATATAGCCGAATACTGTCATTTACCTGATCAAAATATATTTAGCTATTTTGAATTATTTCAAAGCCTTTTACTCAGAAGAATCATTTAAAAAAATTAATTTCCTTGACAGTATAAACATTAGCTAACCATAATAACAATGATGAATATGAATGATACAGTAATACTGCTGAAATATGACAGGCAAGGAAGAAAACATCTTCCCCAAAATCCCTACCACCACCACAGCAATTCAGACCACCTACCATCCCTCACGGCTATCACAACACTGCTGAAAAACAGATTTTTTTCAAGAATATTTGTAAGAGAAAAGACTAGGTACTGGGCATATATCAGCCAGTAATATGCTCCAAGCCTAATGGATATTTATTAATAATTTTATGTACCTACTAAAACTTTGCTTCTATTTATAGCACATTGCTACAAGAATGGTTTTCGCTCATTTAAAAATAATCTTTCCTCATTAACAACGCAGTAGTTCCCAAAGCGCTCCACCTGGATGAGAAGTAATCTGGCTGTTACATTGACTGCTACTATAAGGCAGATAAGGGACTGAACACTTGGCACTTAGGAATGAATGGACAAAAAAGTGAACTTTATATTAAATTGCATATACTTTGCGTTAATATTATTGAAAAAGGAAAGCTTAAACAGCAGTAACTTGGCAGAATAAAGGAGGAAACACTTCCAGCAACCAACATCTGATCTTGTCAACCTGTTTACAAGGTTAACTTACAGAAGTTGTGTAGCTGAAAGGCTTGGTGACAAAATGCCAAGCATCTTGCTTTGAAATCGTAGCAGTATATATATATATTTTGGGTTTGTGTGGCAGGGTTTTGGTAGCAGGGGAAGAGGCCGCAGGGGTAGCTCCTGTGAGAAGCTGCTAGAAGCTCCCCTGGCTCCAAGTTGGACCTGCCTCTGGCCCAGGCTAAGCCCATCAGTGACGGTGGTAGGGCCTCTGGGAGAACATATTTAAGAAGGGAACATGCAGTGAGTAGTGGGATTGGAGTGTAAGAGAAACCCCTGTGCAGACACTAAGGTCAGTGAAGAAGGAGGAGGAGGAGGAGAGGTGCCAGAGGAGGTTGATGCCCCTGTAGCCCCTGGTGGGACAGCAGGCTGTCCCCCTGCAGCCCATGGAGGTGAGCAGTGGAACAGATGCCCACCTGCAGCCCATGGAGGACCCCACAGCAGAGCAGTTGGGTGCCCCTGAAGATGGCCGTGATTCCATGGGAAAGCCCACACTGGAGCAGTCTGTGACCGAAGATCGGCCCCCGGAAAGGACCCATGCCGGAGAATTTTGTGGACAACTGTCTCCCATGGGAGGGACCCCACGCTGGAGGAGAGGAAGAGTGAGGAGTCCTGCCTCTGAGGAGGAAGGAGCAGCAGAGACAATGTGTGATGAACTGACCACAACCCCCATTCCCTGTTCCCCTGCGCTGCTGGGAGGGAGGAGGTAGAGAAAACCGGGAGTGGAGTTGAGCTGGGAAGGAAGGAGGGGTGGGGGTGAAGGTGTTTTAAGATTTAGTTTTACTTCTCGTTATCTTGTTTTGATTTGATTGACAGCACATTAAACTGATTTTGTTTTTCCTCAAGTTGAGTCTGTCTTTTGCCCATGACCATAACTGGTGAGTGATCCCTCCCAGTCCTTGTCTTGACCCATGAGCATTTCTTTATATTTTCTCCTCCTCATCCCACTGGGGCCAGTGGGGAGGAGTGAGCAAGCAGCTTCGTGGTGCTTTGTTACTGGTTGGGCTTAAACCATGACAACGTAATACAGCTGAAGATATGCCCTGGACTGCCTAGCCCTCCACCTTTCAAAAGGCACGACATGCCACATGTTTTCTCTTTTCATCATCTCTCACATACACATAGTCACACACATATGTACTTATATGCAGAATGAGAGACAATGAGAGAGATGGTACTTCAATCCTCCACTGGCATTTTATTCCACTCAGTGACCTACCAGCACCTTTGCTTGTTACAAGGCAGTTCTTCCCCTCATTCACCCATGTACTTTCAGCACAGGTGACAATGTTTTACTTGTACAGATTTTGAAACAGAAAGTCCATAACTCCACAAACAAGGTAAAGCAGAGAGAGCAAAAGCACAAGCTTCCCAAACTAGGCAAGCTAATACATGGTTTAACTTTTTATTTCTAGATAGGCGTGATAATGCTGAATAGCAAAAATATCCATTATAACTTTTCTAGCCACTACCCACCACTGCCCCTAGTGATGGGGCCATTACAGCAGTCACACCTTGGTGGTGGTGCAAAAGACCCACAGTTTTACTGCTAAGAGAAGAAACTGCTCTGGAGGAAGTGTGAAGTCCACTGCTAAAAGACGACATGGAAAACGCACACTGATGTGGCAGACATCAGCCAGTGGCAGACAGCACCTTACAAAAACACAACAGGAGAAGCAGGTACAAGTAGTCCCATATAAACTGGCAAATGCTGTAGCAAGGGCTCCTCGGATTTCTATAGCAGATGCAAATGCCCTAACAGCTTCAGATGATTGATCATTCAGGTTTGCTCTGATATTCAAGCCAGACCAGTGCTATTACACAGAAGTCGTCTTATTTAAGACTGTCTACTTTTTTTAGACTAAGAAATTTTGTCTTATGATCAAAGAATTATCTTGATATAAGGAAACAGGGAAGGTTGGTGAAAATTAGTTTTAAGCACTCAAGGATATGACTTTTAACACTTTTTTGGCAGGATTAGTTTTTCACAATCTTAAACCAAATCATTCCATTAAGCAGACACACACTAGAGAGCACAAGGGAGGCAGCAGGGTCTCACATGCAGGAAGGGTGGAACAAATAGGAAGTGGCAGCCTGCTGTTAGATCCATTCAGGCCATCTTTTTTAATCACTCCTTAAAAAGCTTCATCAGTAGCTTAGAATTAGAAGACAAGCTCATTAATGAACTACCACTCCTAAACTGAACATCGAGGAAGCAATTTAAATTAACGACTCTGTTAGGCTTCAGAATTGATAACGTGCTGATGTGAATGGCGGAAGTTCACACTCCTGTCTGTTACTGGCTAGCTGTATTTTTCAGAGGACAATATTGACTCAATTTACTCTGTTCATGGTTTAGCAGCTTTACTGACAACAAGGGACACCAACTCAAATTGATGCATTTCTGCAAAGTTTGTTACTTCTAAGGCAGAGGAAAGGCAGTACCCAAGCCACCACTGTTGCC
Source organism: Pandion haliaetus (assembly GCA_013401275.1). NCBI lineage: Eukaryota > Metazoa > Chordata > Aves > Accipitriformes > Pandionidae > Pandion > Pandion haliaetus. The sequence continues at coordinate 6,604 of VYZV01025791.1, forward strand.
ATTGTTCCTCTTGTTCTCTTTTCAACATTACATATAGTTGCCTCCAGAAGCAAAATCTTTTGCGTCAGCAGCATTTTCAGATGGACTTACCGCAAGTAAGGTGCTTGTGGTGTATTGTTGCTGTTCAATTCATACAGTGAATCTGCCCGCAGACCATCAGCAACAAAGAGTACAAGACGTTTTGCTGGAGGTGGCAGTGGAGTCTGCTGAGGAGTCATACCATGAACCAGGGGAGAGCTGAAGTAGATGTCAAAAATGGACACCAAGAACACACAATGCACAAGGAGACCAGCGAGTATGAAGACTGGTATACCCATGGCAACAGCGGTCTGGCAAGGCAAAGTCCAACACTGAGGGGGAATGAGAAAAATAGTTAGGCAGATGAGACTTATCAGAATCAATATTTATTTCATTTGTTGTAGAATGGAAGTATCATAACTATAGTCATTACCCAGGATCCATAATCAAGCTCTGCTTTCAACAAGCTTTTTCCCCAGAAGTTTTGGTCAAAAAGTCACTGTGTGGCTAATTCAGACTTTCAGATAGTTCATTACGTCTCAGCAACTGTCGTGGTTTAACGCCAGCCAGCAGCTAAGCACCACGCAGCCGCTCACCCACTTCCCCCCCACACCCAGTGGGATGGGGGAGAAAATCTGGAAAAGAAGTAAAACTCGTGGGTTGAGATAAGAACGGTTTAACAGGACAGAAAAGAAAAAACTAATAATGATAATGACAACACTAATGAAATGATAACAGTAATAATAAAAGGGTTGGAATATACAAGTGATGCACAACGCAATTGCTCACCACCCGCCGACCGACGCACCTGGAAGACCCCGAGCCGCCACACGCCCGTCTCAGTTCCTAAAATGTCATATGGTATGGAATACTCCGTTGGTCACTTTGGGTCAGCTGCCCTGACTGTGTTCCCTCTCAGCTTCTTGTTCCCCTGCAGCTTTCTTGCTGGCTGGGCATCAAAGGCTGAAAAACCTTGACTTTAGACTGAACATTACTTAGCAACAACTGAAAACATCAGTGTGTTATCAACATTCTTCTCATATCTAGCTCAAAAACATAGCACTGTACCGGGTGCTAGGAAGACAATTAACTCTATCCCAGCTGAAACCAGGACAGCAACTCATCTCTGGTGTTTAGTGGGGTATCAGATGGCTTCAAAAGACCATTGAATCAAGCCAGTTTGTCTGATATTCAGCAGTTTTTTGTTACCTGTATCAGTGACAGAAGACTCAGACAGTTCAATGTCTCCAAGAAGATACTACCCTCTGCTGGCTGATTGCATGACAGTGTTGAGGTATGTCGAGGCAAATACAAGCAAAAGACAGCTAGGGAAAGCCATCCTATAGCAAATATCCACCCAACATTGCTTTTTCTAAGTTTACAATCAATTCTGGGCTCATTATATTCTGTCTAGAAACAGAAAACTTCTTTTAAAGGAATGAAGATGCTCTGCTGAGTGCAGAACATTATTGCTCTTCTAAAACAGGTGACAAAAGCACACAGCTGAAGGATTATGTTTCACTGATAATGATATTGCCTTTTAAAATGTTTTTTCTGCCCTCTCATCCTCTGAAGTCAGGTTAGGGATACAAATATGTTTAATAACATGTATGCTAGAAATTATGTGTCTGCCACATGTACTGAGGGGTTCATTGTCTACTGTAGGCAAAGCAAATATTTATATTGACTCAGGCAAGTGTGAGATCTGAGCTGAATGAGGCTTAGTTCTGGCAAAGTACTATTAGTGCTGTCCAGGCTGCTAACTTAGTTATTTAAATACTAGCTAATTATCAACCTTAACAAAACAATACCTCCACTCACCAATTTCGAAACAGAAGTTCCTAACAGCCTGGATGGTTCAGATATTCAATTACGTATGTAAATACACACCTCTCTCTAAAAGAAACTTTTTGTTTCAGAATCTAGTTAGTGCTTCTACATGGCAATATATAAGTTTACCTTGTTACTTACAGAATTCCAGTAGCTGGACAGACACAGGCAGCCACCCCACTGTAAGACTATTAGTCTTACCAAAGACAGACAGACTTCACTACCACATAACCTTAACTCTGATCAAACTCTGAAAGATATTTTTTATAAATTCTAAAGGGCCAGGAAAACCAGAGAAAAAAACCCCACATACTAAAAAAAAGATTTGGAAGTTAATATATATATTATTACTTACTAATGCAAAGAAAATTCAGATCTGTATGCAACTTAAACATAACTTCCAATTCCACCCATTTTCCCTACTGAAACACAGATGCAACAATTCCAGCCCTAACCGGAAACATTAATATGGTAATTTCTCATTTTTGAGATTTGGAGAGAAAACCATGTAACAAGATCGAGATAACTAAACACAACATTTCAGAGAGACACGTAGTAGTCACACTTAAGTGATCGAACAAAAACTTTTCATTAATCAAGAACTTACATGCTTCTGTGTCTACAAGTGAGATTCCAAGAGAGACTTGGAATATTTGTAAGTATCAGTTTGTTTAATTTTTATTTTTAAGTACTCAGGGTTCCTGCATGAATTTAAATACATGAAACCCCAGTCACAGAAATACCATTAAGTTGAATGCCAGACCTCATTTTATTCAATCAGTTTTATTTCCCATAAGGCTTTTTCTTTTGATGTAGTTGTGTTTGATAAGAGAATCCAAACTATTCATGCCTTAAACTGATGAGACTAAACACCCTAATAAACAAAGCAGCTACTTCAATCAGATACTTGCTGTTGCATACTCCCAGTGCTACAGTTCTATAGCTTAACATATTGTAAATTCTTCTAATTAAAGTGTTAGTAACCTAATTGTTTTCAGCACTAGCTATTTCTCTTTAACTCTCCCCAGGCCTGAGCCTCGCTTGCAGCAAAGAGTGCAGTCAACACAATTCAGATTTAATGCTGTCTTAGAATATAGTGATCTACAGAATTAGTTATAAAAAAAAGATACTTTCTTTTGCAACTACAGTTTGACTACATTACACTATTCACCTGGGCACAACATATCCAACTGCTCATCACCATCAGGTAGTTTCAAGACAGGCAGCTCCCAGAGCACCACCTTCTGCCTCTAGCTTAGCTTACATTGCTCCTTTAATGTATGATGTGGTGCATCATCACTGTGACATACTACTGTGTAGAGCATCCTATCCTCAGGCTTACAAGTACCTTCCCACAGGTATAAAGTGTTTGGAAAGCTCCTAACTGCATCTTAGCTGAATGCCAGAATGGCACCTAGTGCCCTCTCCTAAGGGCAGTCTTGCTTTCAAACTACTAAGCTATTGGGCAAGGTGTTGCAAACAAGCACTCATCTGTGGTTAGAGAAGGCTCCAACTCAAAGAACAAAGTTTAAATACAGTCAACAGCAATTCTACAGAACTAGTGACCTTCTACACCTTTTCATCTTGATCAAGTTACAACTAAACTCGGTCATTTCAAGTCCAAAGCGCCTGTCGTGGTTTCAGGTCAGCTCAGCCGGTAACAAAGCACCACGAAGCCGCTCACTCACCCCCCACCCCCTCACCTGGCTATGTTGGGATGAGGAGAAAATACAAAGGCAGGCTCATGGGTCGAGACAAGGATTGGGAGGGATCACTCCCCACTTATGGTCACAGGCAAAAGACAGGCTCAACTTGGGAAAAAAACGAAATCAATTTAATTTACTACAAATCAAAACAAAAACAAAACACAAGGGTATTAGGAAGGGAAACTAAACATCAGAACACCTCCCCCCACCCCTCCCGCCTTCCCGGCTCAGCTCCATTCCCTGTGCTTTCTACCTCCTCCCCCCGACGGCGCAGGGGAACAGGGGATGGGGGTTGAGTCAGCTCGCCACACATTGTCTCTGCCGCTCCTTTCCTCAGGGGGAAGATTCCTCACTCGTCCCCTGCTCCACCGTGGGGTCCCTCCCACGGGAGACAGTCCTTCAACTTCTCCAACGTGGTTCCTTTCCGCAGGCTTCAGTTCTTCCCGAACTCCCCTGGCGCGGTGCGCGCGTCCGACATTTTGGGGCGGTGAATTCTTCCAAGCAACTTCTTAAAGGGGCCGCCTCTGCAGCCCCCCTCCCCTGCCACCAAGGGAAACCATGCCACACAAACCCATAACAGCGCCTAAAGTTCATTTAAGACAGCCGAATAGTGAAATATATGCTCTTCAAACATCCAAGGTATCATGGGAGAACAAAATGTTTCCAGTAACTAGTTTTCAATGGAAAAGGAAGTTCTTTATCACTGCCTGGGTTTCTCTGTGACTTCCAAACCAAAGCACCCATTCTACCCCTGTGGGACAAACACCCAAGACCAGGCTTTTTTGGGCCCAACTTTCCACAGGTCCATTCCCATCTCAGTGTCAGCTCCTCTCAACACATGCTGTGCCACTTGGAGCACACCCCCATTTTTTTCTCAGCCCACAATACTGATGATACGTATTTGACTGTCAAGAAGGGTGAAAGAAAAGCAAGCAGGCACATGGATGACATTTCTTGTAGAGATCCTCTTCTCTAACAGTTGAATGGGGCAGGCAGGAAAGATGTAACAAAGGAGAGCAATGAGACTCTATCAGAAAAGGTATGACCGTGCACATTAGTCCTCTCAAAGGGAGACAATGCTCAGGGGAAGGGCAAGGCTTGGGTCCTTGAATGCAGAGTTAAGTTTCTGTTTTCACCCACGATACAGAAACATTAGTTTGCATAAAAGGTATGGCAAGACAAATGAAAATGGGCAAGTTAACTTCCAGAAAGCTTTTCCTAGAGACTGAAGACAGCCAGAGGGATCTCCCAGGCATACTGCCCGTGACAGACACTGCAACCACTGTATGTACAGACCAGGTTCTGAGCCACCATACGGCAGACAAAACAGTAATAAAGATAACACATTCAGTCATTCATATTAACTGAATTACAAAATTACTTATCAGAGACCTGACAAATACTCACATCTGGAAACAAACAGATTCAGATATTAATGAAGTATTCAGTGTCAAAGAAATGCCTTCACTAGCCCCTCTGAACAAGTACTACAGTCTAGTACTACAATCTAAGACAGACAAGTACTACAAGTACTACAGTCTAAGATAGACATGGGTGAAAGACGGTTGAACGACAGGCTGCAATGGCCCCTTCCCATATAAAAACCAGTTTGAGAAAGAGCTTGTCTAAATGATCCATTGCTGTGCAGAAACAGGCCTTGGCTGATACTGGTTCATTTCTTGGCCGAATTGCTACCAGCTGGTACATCACACAGTTCTTTTAACTAAAAAAAGCCAGCACGACAGGAAGTCCAAGAAATCAAACAAAGCATCAGAGGTACCATTGAGAAATCTTCTTCAGTTTGTACCTACACTGGTAAGAAAAATGAGGGTGCTTTATCTCTCCTAGGAAGAGAGATAAAGCAGTCACCCCAGCTACAATCTAAGTTAAGGCCGACAGAGCTGACAAGGCCAGACCATGAGCATTTCACTATGAACATTTAATTGTAACCTATTGGATTTCAGATGTTAAAATACATGTCCTGCAAATCAGAGGACAACCCTCTTCCCTAATTAGGAATGCCAAAGTCACTTGAATTCACATTTGCAGGTACTGGAGCTTCTTAAACCTAGGATGGGCTACCACCTTTCATTCTGCCATGGAAACGAGATAATTTTGTCCATGCATTTCTAGCTACTTGATATGAAGAGTCATTAGTTCAATGGATGCCAAGGCAACAGAGAAAAAACATCTCTTCTTGGAGCAGCCATCCATTCCCCAGAACCCTCGTATTAAAAGTTGATTTACCATGGATCACTGAACCACGAAAGGTAAACCAACAAGGAAGAAAGTGAAGGTAAAAGACAGAGGGACCTCTGGGATTTGTGAATGGACGTCCATAGAAAAAGAGGATTCATGCTAAGCAACATTTTTTTGTGCTGTGTAGTTGCAGCTAAAAGCATTTGTGGCACGAACAGAACAGAAAGATTAGTATCTCTCACTTCAAGTATAAATTGGATACTTCTGGTCATCTCTCCTCCACTGCACTCTTATATGAGGGGCCATCAATATGGAGAGGGAAAGTTCATATTTATCTTGAAAATATCCTTTTCCTTACAAGATCTGGACACAATATTCATGAGTCAGAAAAAGAAGATTTATTAAAAACCTCAGTGTAGATCTCCTGGCACATCTGGTTTTTTTCTGCACATGATGTGCTCTAGCATTACACCTTTTTGCCTCCACCCATTTCCCAGAGCAGTGGAATCATCTGTTGATCTGTGTTCTCAAAGATGCAATGCAAGTTCTTGGACTGCAAGTCCAAAGAGGGATGTCACTTAGCAGTCAGCCTCCACACAACCAGTGCAGGAGCAGCTGGAACTAGTTGACAGCACCTCTAAATTTGGAAATGCACTGATCTTCACTCAGATCTGAGTCCTCTGCCATACAGAGATGTCTTCCATTCCTCTTTTCTTTCCCCCTTTGTGCTTTTGCATCACCATTTGACAGGGTGGTTCAAAAGCCAGTCTGAACCTCATCAGCAGGTCCAACGTGGGAACCAGAGGCTGAAGAGGATCTCGTAGGCGTTCTGATGGATGTGTTGGCATCAGCAGGAGCTGCAAATGGAAGCATCAGTATCAAACTCCTCGGTGCCCAGCAGCCTCTGGCATGTTTTTCTGGCTGAGGAGAGAGCAGCTAACCCAGTAAAATTAGGGTGCTCAGCCATCCCTCAAACCTATAGTGTCTACTCTCATACCTTCTGGGCACAGAGGAAGCACAGCTAGCACTGTATATATATCTGCCCTAGCAGGAAACATGCTTTTCTATATACTATTTCTCTGTATCTCACATGAGGTACAGAAATGAAATCCAGCTTCTATGGGATAGCACACAAAGAAAATAGAGTCCTTTAGTTTTCTCCTCCCCCCTCTGTTACAGAGGTCATCATGAGCAAATTTCTCTGTAGAGCCTGGTGCTTGATGTTTTCAAGGCAGAAACCTTGTAAGGCATGCTAAAAGAAGGAAATAACACAGAAAAAAGGAAAAATGTGGATTAAACTCTAGCTTATAAGAAAAAGCAAAAGCCACAGACTGTCAAGAGAAGAAAAATAGAAATGTATTACACGCACAGCCCTTTTCACTTTGGAGGACAAGGAGCCAGATCTATTTATTACTACTGCAAAAATGTCTCTGCCCTCAGGTGCCTGGCCATCCAAAAAGTAGATAAACAAACTGCCACTTGAAAATACATCTTACATCTTTCTGTCAAGAAAACTTAAGCCAAGGATCTCTCAGCATTTTTGTGTCCTCTGATACTTTCCCAGGCAATCCCTTAGCAAGTGACTTAGTGCACTACCTCCCACAGTCCTTGCTTTCACAAAGCAACACACCAGCTTTGCCCAAATCCTGACTGCAATATTCTACTTAATTCTGTTAAGGCATTGCCTATCACACCAAGAGAAGAGAAAGAAGCTTCTAGTCTTGTAGATAATAGAGGAGCATGTTGCAACCTATTTGCTACATGCCATTTCTTACTGTCCATCCAAACATATCACTTCTTATAATACAGTTCAGACAGCCAATTCACCTCCCCTATTGACTCAGCCCAACTAGTAAGCTATGTATCAGACTCAGATTTATTTTCTTTCTATATTTTTTCCTTCTGTCACTGCCTCCTAAACTAAATACAGAGCCAATACTGATACCATCCAACCTCCAGTATGTCAGAATTTAAGCTATCCCAACAAGGTATTTTTTGTTCAAACAATTTGGAGCCAACAACACAAAGCTGGCATGGATTCTTAAATAAAAACCATTTTTGGACCCTTAACAGAAAAGTACTAAAGACCCACCAAGCTACTCGCTGCCTGTTAAATACAAGTTGTCCACATGAACAAAGTAGAAACTTAGCACTGCCCTGGCTATGGCAGGGGCTTCAGTAGACTTCAGAGCTTCTCGCTTTACTGGATGTTGTACACGAACTGAGAAAAGAGCGAGCAGATGCAGGGGAGCAATCATTCCGACAGTCAACAAGGCAGAACCATTGGACACCTTTCTTAAAAGTCTAGGAGGTTAAAGAAAGAAAAGCAGCAAGGACCTCCTGACTGCAATTAATTATTTTTCCAGAATAAAGTGATTCACACATATTAGAGAAGGGTTTTTTGGTTGGTGTGGTTTTTTAGTTTGGGGGTTTTTTTGGTTGTTTGTTTTGGGTTTTGTTTTTTTTTTTTTCTCTCTAGAGTCCTTATACAGGAAGTTCAGCTCCTGGCTGGTGGTAGATGGGATGAAGAGACCCTCTCTTTCTTTGTACTAGCACCTATCAAAACAATATAAAAAAATCCTGCTATTAGCTGTGAGTTCCTCCATGCCAGTGCAAGGACTAAAACACCTGGCCTGTGACAGTGGCAAGGAAGCAAGACAGCTGCAATGAGCCACCAAAGCCCAACCATCAGAGACAAGAAGCAGGCAGTTTATTTCTCATGAGCTCTTCCCTCTTTTCAAGTTGATCTACAACTTGCCAACAAGACTTTTTTTTTTTTTTTTCCCCTTTTTTTGACTCATGCCATAGAAGCTACATCCACAGCCCCAAGCTGGATCAGGTTCCTCAGTGCTTAACAGAAGGGCTGACATAATTAAGTGCAGCCCTCATTTTCCCAAAGTAATCTACATCTAAGATGCATTCCTCTGGAGTTATAATCTCTCAGTATTATTTATGAGGCAAAGAAAACCATACTTGTACCGCAATACAATATAGTTATTCGTGAGAAATGTAACATTTCTCTCATATTTTTCTTTCTTCACATAAGCAATAAAACATACACAAAATACTACATGGAATATGCCTCATTGGCAGGAATATTTTTTTAAGGATAATAAAGTGTCAAGACGGGGAGCTCAAGATAAATTAGTTATTTCTTTTAGAGGGACCATGCTTCACTAATACTGTCAAGTCTGTTGGTTAAGATGAAGAAAATACATTGGAAATGCATTTTCAATAAGCATCAATGGCCTTGGTAAGTATCTTTTACAGAAAAAAGAAATAAGACAGGAATGTCTGCTATGTTTCTGGCTGACTAATACATTTTTCAACTAAACACTGTTGTGCATTTTGTAATTTAACCTGTCAAAGTGGTGACTATACAATTTGTCCGTACATAAAAAAAAAAAAAAGATCCTTTTGCTTAGGGCAGGGGAGCAAAGTGGAAGTCATGTGGTCCTACTGGCAGTATATTTTGCATGGTATGGCAGTTAAACGTCATCTAAGATGGTACTAGCTGTCCCTACCCTATCCTTTTACTACTTTAGATTTTTAAAGACTTATACTAGTCAAGAAAAGCAATCAAGTCATTCCTGCTGTCACAGCGCATACATGTATTGACTGCACAAAATTTATACAAGAGACTTACCAGCCAGTCTCAGAGTATCTCTCGCATCTTTACACCCTGCTTAAGAAACCCAAAATCCTCATCTTGACTTCATCATATAATCATACTATGAATAGAAGTGGGATAATGATAAAGTCCCTTTTCCTCCTTTCCAAAATTTCATTCTCTTTCTCTATGGAGGCATGACATGCTCTGCCAGACAATGAAACCGCAACTACAGTATCTCCACTTGCTCTTGCACTAAAGTGGCTTTTATAATTCAAACCATCTGTTTAAAATTATTTAATGTTCAACATCATCACTGAGCATTTTAGGGATTGTAACAACAAATTACATCTGGTTTAAATTTTAAATGTGGTTCAGTAAAGCACATCCAAACCTGAGGCAAAGAGCTCAAAGAATATTTAATTTTCTTTTTAACATCACTTGATAATCAAAATTACTCTGCCTGCCTAGAAAAGTCTCTTTTGCCAAAACTCTTCAAGCATGAATTTGACTATGGCCTTCAAGGCACCAATAAAACATCAAGTGTCCTAATACTTGAACATACTGCAAATCAGTTATCCCAATGTCAGCTTAAGCAATTTTCTCTGAATTATCCTGTAAACATGGGAAATCATATCCCTCATCTCCCAGGCACAAAAACATACTTGAGAATGACACTGACAACAGGACAGCATTGACAAAAAGAACAAGGGTACTTCTTTTAGAAACGATGACTGCTTTGAGGCATGAAAGAGAAAACAAGGGCATCACCCTCTGTTAACACTTGTTAGCCAAGTGGAGGAAAAACAGAGTAGAAATTCAGCATTACATCTACTCAGTATGCAGGCAGCTAGAAATTCAGAACTCGGAAAAAGCAAAACCCAGGAACAATAAACCGTGAGTGGTTTTGCTGCAAATCAGCCATTTCACTGGGCAGCAGCATTTGGGNTCAGGAGGTATTTGCAAATCCTCCTGGGTATTTCTTGGTTTCTGAGTCATTCAACAATACTCTATCAGCAAGTCTTCTTCAAGCACTACTGTTCTACAGCTTAACATGATATTTTCATCTCAATATGGATTATTTAATTCTTTTCATGCTGCCAAGGGTATCTTGCATTACTCAGATTTCTCTGTTCTTGCAAAAATTCAGGATTTTTTTTTTTTTTCTATTATTGTTTTTTCTTGCCCTGTTTGGAGATCTCGTAGATAGATTTTTCATATTACAAGTTTCATAGGATACTTCTGGGGAAGGAACATCAGCCTGAGAGTGTCTTAACAGAACCCAGCCCACCGACTTCCACAGCTGCTAGGGTCAAGAGGCAAGTGGCACTTAAGAGAACGCAAACGCATGGAATGCAGCTTGCCACGGCAATCTTGCTGTCTCACTGGAGCCCTCCCTGACAAACGAAGGCTGAAAGTCCCCTGGGATATTTTTAAAGAAATTGCACTAAAACTATGCAATAAAGCATGTGCACCAATACAAGCAGCACAGTTCTTCCCTTTAGCAATAAAAGGGACAAGGATCAAACTCTTCAAAGTCATACAACAAAAAATAACATAGAGCACACAAGGAAAAGGATGGAAAAAGAACTTTCAGCTGCATTGAGCTTTGCAAAACCAGCTTGCAAAAATATTCCGTATAAACACAGAGGAGAAAACACCCTTTGACAAACAAACAATGCTTAAAGTATGTTCCATAGAAGCTAGTACGAATAAGGAAGGTTTAAAATAGCTGACAGAAGTTGTTTGTCTTAAGTCACATTTGCTTATTGATATCAACGATTACAAATAAACAAGAATTATGTCAAACAGTAACAAGCCACATCTGCTGAATCTTGCACATAAGCCTCTGAATGCCAATTGGCCAATAGCTTCAGGTCGAAGGCAAAAAAGGACTACAAGACAACCTTCTAACCATACAGTAATACTTTCAATAAAAGGAATACATAAGTCAAATAATCAATTTGTAGGGTCCCACCCTTCCAAAAGCATTTTTTTTTAAAAAAGGACTTCCAAGCTTTTGAGTTCAAAAGTACTACTTAATTATGCTAGCAACTTGAATATAATGTGTAACTGAATCCTATTCAGCTGGCTAGCATAATTGATATTTTATGTATCTTTACACACCAACCTTCAGTTACAGCAAAGTTGACAGAGATAGAGGTAAGTTAAGTTTCCCACCGAGAACAAAAACTCATTTAAAGCCTGAGGTGAACACACATAAGGAAAGCAATCCAAATTGGAGATGCACGATGCAACACAATTCGCCGATGAGCACAGCTGAGAAGAACAACCTGTGGGCCCAGAGAGGAGCGACGGCCAGTGCCCTCCCGGGACTGGGATACCCACCGAGACCCCCCCAACCCCACGGCAGCAGGTGGGCGCTCTCCAGGGTCCTGCACCGCTCCTGGCCCCCACGAAGCCAATCGTGTTCACAGTAGGACCCAGTACTCGGCACCATGACAGACCAAGTCCCTGGGAAATCCCACCCTGGAAATATGCTGTCAGGAAGTACTGCTTCGTCATAAAGAAATAAGCACAAGGGAAAAAAAATCTCCAATTCCTTCAATCATCAAATGAAACAAACTATTGGGAAAAAAAATTGCAATAGCCAAGTTGTAAAGTGCAGAAAAACACTAAAAGGATGGATTATATTATCTTCAAGAGGGCATTAAAGTTCTCAGCTAGTAATGTAAGTATATACAGTATTTGTCCAAGGATACTTTGAGGTCTAGTAAGAAATCTTTATGCAAAGGAGTCAGCTCCTCTTTAACTCTTCCACTAGCAGCCATAGTTCCAAGGTGTTCACAAAGAAAGCATTTCCCTAAGTGTGCGTAAGACACAAAACCCACTCAGATTATCAGTTACTGCAGCCCAAAATACTTACATTCACTTTAGAATAAAGCTCTTTTTGCTCCAACAGCAATCTCTACTAACAAAATAATTAACATGAGTTAACATTCATGATATATTAACTTGTAAACACCCTCTGTTGAAACTCTGTGAGCCTACATTTGTTTAAGACAAAGCCAAGCCACTATTCATTTCTGTAAGAGACCTTTATTTTTCAGCTGCTGACTGACTCTAGTAATTAACAGAGCCAGGAAATGATTCCTGGAAACAATCAGTATTCTGCCTCTTTGCAATATGGGGCACTGGTGATTTAAAATGAAAGCTCCCCACCACTCAAACCTTTTTGGCAAAAATGCCAATAGCTTCATTGTAGAAAAAAGTTCAGAGAGCAAGACGAAAGCTGTTAGAGACCCAGAAACCTGGAGAACACAGATGTGCAACATCTCTCCAGTTCTCCTATTACATCTTCCCTCCAAAATGGAGAATCATTTGTAGTTTCCTGATTTTTCTGCTGGCAAAAGAGGGGAGCAATTCAACAAGGTAGGTAGAACACTCCAAAGGGGTGACCATTACTATTGAGACAGACACTATAAATACAGTTTCATGTCAAGAACACGAAGGCAAAGTCTACCTATCTTAGTATCTGCTCTCAGAGAGGACACAACCAGCTAGTTTTGAGATGACAGAAAAGTCTACTATTCACTTCTGTGTAGCAGTTATTCACCTGCACCCTACCATCTGCAGAAACTTGCTTGTAATTAAAAGCATGTTTGAGGTCTTCACAGTCACAAATACTGCAGGGAAAACAAAGCCAGTCCAGCTGCAGAGAGTTGTCCTGTCCTCCTCTGCTGCTGCCCACTTATTCCCATGCCAAACCTCTTCCTTGGGCTGACACAGTCATCTCTACAACTGTATAGTCAAGCAGACTGGAGAATTAATTCAACTGAAAATAAACTCAAGGAAAAGAAAAAAAGGAAGGATGAGTAAAAATAACTTTACTGTAGTTTAGTTCCCCAGTCTAATTCCCAAAAGAAACCTCTGCGTTGGCACCATCTGCCAACTGCATCTCCTCCCAGCAACAGGGCTAACTCAGCATGTTCAAAGCACATCCTCAGACTTCTACTTTGTTCTCTAAAGCCTGCACCTCACACTAGTTGTATTCCTTTTATTAACACCATAGTTTATTGCACGACCTCCTCCACAGGCCATCTCAAATCTCTCTTACCGTATTTCCCCTTATATTTGAACATGACTGAAGAACAGCAGGCAGTACAAGGAAAATATAAGGGAGTTTTTTGCAAAACTCTACTAGTACTACATTGAAGAGGAATAAGGTGAAGCAGGCAACCCTCAAAAGCACAAAGCAGCAGCATGGAATCAGCACAGCAGTATCTCTGCAAGTTGGCCCATGCTTCTGCGGTGATAGGAATACAGATGACCTTTTCAACGTCAAGCCTTAATTGTCTTGACCTCCACAAGCTTCAATAGAAGTCACTTAAATTCAGGCAAAACAGCTTTTCATTTGAATTTAGTACCTTTAGACCTCAGAACTCAAGAACGACTTTATAATGATCATTTTCATACTTCACTTCGGTGTACTGTTTCCCTTCCCCACCTACACTGTCCTTCACCATGTTGAGGCATGCTAAGGCATACCATCTTAGAGTGGTCTGTTACCCTCCACAGCAGCTTTCTGTGCAGCCTACACTTCCAGACAACACACTCCATCTTCCAGACTGGGGAGAACAAAGCCCAGTCGATTCAATACTTCAGTGTTTGTGGTGTCATAAAAGGTCCTATCTTTTATTCCCAGATTATGCCTCCTCACTCAACTCTAACCACATTTTTTCCTATCTATTCATTCTCACAAAAACATAACACACATCATGAAGTTTGAACAAGTTTTCTAAATCACTCCTTAGGCTCTGAGTGTGTTTGCTCACTGTATTTTTGATGGTAGGCTTCCAAATATCCACTGTTCACCGTAATGCTTCAAAACAACACTTTTAGAGGTAGAAAAACACAGCCAAACTTTGATTCAAAGGGATTTGGGGAGGTTGTTTTGTTTAATTCAGGTCCTCATCTGACTTCATGGGACATTATCATATTTTTTCTGAGGAGGGAAATATTTCCAAGAGCCCCTTCACACAGCTGTACTGCTTTTACTTCAAATTCCAATTTAAGAAACACTTTCTAAAGTCAGTTTCTCTGGGTAAAGCTATGTCTGTACTTAACACACAAGTAACTAATAACTATTGATACAATCTATTCTGGTTAAAAAACATGCCCTTAAAACTGGGACAGATACTGTTTCAGAGAAATGGCAGAGGTCTTTAAGCACAAACTACCAACATTATGAATCTCAACATTTGCATTATTCAGCTCCTGCAGAATATCAAAATATTTTTGAGGTTAGAGTTTACAGAGCACTGAAATTCAATTAAGGTCTGAAGATAAACATAAAAATCATAACTTCCATGAAGTTTCTTTTGAAAGGGAATAAAAGTTAGTCTTAAATAAACATACATAGACAAATATTCTCTCAGATAGCTGTTTCAGAAGAAGAGTTAAGCAAGAGCTGGCAGAACT
>VYZV01025791.1:24870-36985 GCA_013401275.1 Pandion haliaetus
GGTGTCGGGTCGGGGGCGGCGGGCCGTGCAGGAGGGGGCTCCGGGGAGCGGCGGCAGCCGTCGCTGGGTGCAGGGGGCCGGGCCGGGGTGCCTCACGGCGCGGCCCTTGCCGGTGCGTGTCGGTGGGGAAGCCGGGCGAGCGGGCGGGGAAGGCGTTTTGCATCGCTTCGTGTTTTCTGTTACCTGCGTGCGGGACTGGGGGAGGCTGTCGGAGCGGGGCAGCCGGGGGCTGAGAAGGTGGGGTGCCAGGACCGATGGTACCCTCGTCCCTCTCACGTACCTTATCGAGCCTCAGTCTTCCTGTGAAGGTCATGCGTGTGCCAAATGTGGAAGAGATGTGAGGCATGGAAACTGCAGCCTTAATTTGTAGCTGTCTCGGGGTTCCTTGTGCCTTCTTCAGTGCCTGCGGTCAAGACGTAAGTCGTGTGCTGCTAGCAGAAAGAGTTGGGTGTTAAGCCATGGGTGCTACGTGTAAAGTCTAAAAATTGTCAAAAACGGGTTGTCAGGAGCCAGCGTGTTATTTCTGCTGATGCATTGGAATGGCTAAGTCATCCAGGTATAGGTCCGAGTTTCACAGCTCATGCACAACTAATACAATGTTTCCTGCAATTGTGTTTATCGAGTGCCTGCAGTCTTTGGCTAAGCATTTTGGGATTCGGAGTTAGGTTAGGGTAGCTTTGGGGAGAAAAAGTAGTGGAGGTATTTGGAAAATCATCACGTAGCTGGCCTCAAAAGCTTTTCAGTTTTAATGGTAGAGCAGATGGCTTAGAATAAAATTACTTGTGTGTCTTATCAATGTTATTGTGAAAAAATGTAGAGTTCTAAAAAGGAGGTAGCTTGTGGAAGTGGCTTTGAGAGAGAAGCTGCCCAGCCACCTGACTTTTGAGGACTTAATGAACTCATGGGAAGGTATTGAAATGAAAGGAATTGTGGTTAGCAGGCAGTTGAAAGACTCATTTATGCATATGTGTATTCTAAGACACCTAAAGGCATTTTGTAAATAGTCCCATATTTTTGTTTGCTTTAAAAAAAAGTTTCTAATGTTGCAAAGACATGCAGTTAGTCTTAAAATTTGGAAATAACTGATAGTATGTAGGTGTCTGGGATAATAGGAGACATGTAAATTTTCAACTTGTTAGTGCTTTTCAGTGTCTTTCTTTTAATGCGTGCTGTGTTGTTCGTGTTCTGGTTATCTTGTTTACGAATACTTAGAATCTCATACTTGGCTTTGTCCGACTGAGAGCTTCAGTGTGGGCTTCTTCATTATAAGGTTGGTGAATGTTGGCAAAACTCATGCTTCAAGGCTTTGAACCAATATAAATTTCTATTTCATTAAAAGCAACTTCCTTGGGGATTCCAGTCAACTCATCTGATTGATTAAACATTCTCTTCTCTTTGTTAACATATGTTGTTTCCAGTTATTGATGATGTACATACTCCAGTAGAACTAGAAAAACAGCAGCCTGTGTAAGTGTGGTGTTACGCACACAAAAAAATGACCTCTTGCAATCCTAGACCAATGTACACTTATGTGGGAACATCTTAATGATTATCATGCTGACCTGCTGAATGATAAATGGCAATGGGACATCACTATTAAAAAAAGGAGGGAGGAGGCAAGGGAGAGAGAGGAAGGGGGACTAAGACTGATTTTGGAGCATTTTAATAATACTGTGCTAAAAATAAATATCACACTAGACCGTAGGTTAAAGGTTAAGTGTAAGTGTCTTGAAATCTGATATCTACAACAGGTTAGAGTGCTTTTCGAAGGATTTTTTGGTCTCAACAATGATCCAAAAGCCAGTTCATATTGAGTGACATTGAAAGGTGACAGATCCAGAACAAGGAAAAAAAAAATGTATTTTTGTATAGCTCAAGTAGATTTTTGAACGTACTGCCATCAGACTTTCTTGCAGTCTGGAGTCCAGCATTGAGCTAGCAATTGTGACAGTGCTGTTCAGCCTGATTCTGGTTAATGTCAATAAGAGCTGATAGTCTCATGCCTCTGAACTTATGCCAGTTTCCAAATTTTAAAAAATAGATTGCAGAAGTCTCTGACAGGCTGAAAATTATATGGTCTTTGCACGAGTTCTTTTCAATTTCTTCTTAAGCATCTGGTATTATTGGATTTAGGTAGAGGACTAAGCCACAGGTCAGATCCAACAGTAAGTTTCAATAGTTTAAGTTAGTTAAAAAGTTCAGATTTGTTGAGAGGTCCTGTCTGTTGTGCCTGCATTCATGGATCCTCACATGGAGACTTGCAAAGAATGTATGTGAGAGTAGTGCGGGTACCTTCTCTCACTTTAACATGCCAAAAAGTATTTGAAAATAAACCAATAGTTTTCTTCATAGAAGCTATTGATGTAGAAAGTAGTGGAGTTTGGCATGATTGCCATTTCAAGGTCACTAAAATTTTATGCTTCAGTGAAAAAAAAAATTAAGATGGTCAGATTAAAAAAAAAACCTCTTTATTTCTGTTGATACTTAAAGTCAGAATTTCTTCTCGGTGCTGCCTTTGCACCTGCTCTTCCCTGTGCCCAAGTTAGATGAGTTTCTATGGTTTTACACGGAGGTTTTTGATAATTTGAGTGGATGCTGAAAAAGCATGGCTGGCAATTCTTATTGAATGTGAAGTATGTTTGGAATGTTGCCTGAGGATTTCCACTGAGCAATGGCAGGCTTTCATACTCTGCGTTCCTGTACAGAATGGGAGAACTTCAGTGCAAGTGTTCATTGGCACTTCTCAAAATCCTTTTAGGCAAGGTAAACCCTGAGTGCATGCTGGAATTTTTTTTTTTTTTGGATCTTTATAGACTGCTATAAAGAGATTTTAATGAAGTATCATAGGATTTAAACAACTAGCATCATGTGGTCAGCTAGTGACTTAGAAGCTGTTTTGTCTTTGAACCATGCTTCAGAGCACTTGGTTACAAAAGCAAATGATAGGCAGATGACTAGGATTTCTTAGTTTTTTGCAAAAACGCCCTTCTGTTTTCCAGCAGCAGTAATGTCACAGCTGCAAACGGAGATTAAGATATATTGTAATGAAAATATGGAAATGTATGTTGTGCCTAACAACTTTGCTCTTCTAGTTCAAAGCAAATTCACTTTGTGAAGGGGTCAACACGGTTCCTTTAGACGCACAACACTTGTGTAGAGTCATCCTTCATGTCCTGTATCTCTGCTAGATCTTCACAAATTTCTATGACAGCTTCTTCCCTTGGTTTCAATAGCAGTAGCTCTGCATCTGCTAGACCATTTTGGTACCATTTTTCTAACACTACTCATGTGAGTGGTATGGTTTGGAAGTCCCTCCTTCATACTGTATTCCAGATCTTTTACAAGGCTTTGGTTAGCACCTACATATTAAATTTAAATTTGTGTTCCCTTCCCTATCATCTTTGCATAAGAAAGTACAGTACAAATTGAGACACTTGAAATTTAGAAAGAAAACTGTGGATCAGATGTCTCATCCCTGTTCCCAAACCTCAAATGTTTTCCTGTATATACATACATATGACCATAATTCAGCTTCAGCATAGTGGATGAAGAAGGCTTTTTGTTTTTTTAATGTGATCGATATGATGCCCTTCAATTGCTGTGCTTGGTGAATGCCCTTTCCTGAAAAGATGCAGCTTACACTGTTAGAACTAGCTTTAGTCTTCAAATCTGCCATTTATTTTTTCTTTATGGCTACAAAAGCTCAACATTCTAAAAAATTTGAAACAGCTTTGATGAAAATCATAAAGAAGGGGTTTGAGCATATATGTTACATTTATGTTTTTGAGGAGATGATTTGTTTCTAGTTATTTCCAAAATGAAGTTGTTTATAACTTTCTGGGGACTTAATTCCAGTTATATTAAGCTAATCTGTGAGTACAAAAATATTAAGTATAGCTGCTCCTTCATAGTCAGCTCCTGGCTTTTTTTATGATTTGGGATTTTTTGTTTTGTTTTGTTTTGTTTTCAGATATTGTGCAATATCTCTCTGTTTTTCTTATAGCCTTTGAAATTCAGATGGGTCCTACTGGAAAAAGCCATGTGGGAAGAGCATATTGATTATGCTTTTGTGAGAAAGGGGTGTCTTGGTAACAGCCCTTAATCCTGAGTTACAGGCATTGTGACTGTGCAGGCCCTTGTCATGATCGGTGTTTCACCAGATTTTTGTTTTGTATGAATACATAGCAGAACAGGGCTGCCTCAAAGCAGTTCATTGTATCTCAGCTTAAAAGGCAGTCTAAATAAGATAGGAAACCGGGAAGAAGAAAAATAATTTCTGTTGTTCTAATGACTAGTTCTTTGTTAGGTGTTTTGTTGTTGTCAGCTCAAGTCTTTTGTTTGTTACTTTATGAAAATGAGCAAAATATGTAGTCTTGTTGGCTACCTCTCCAGATGCTGTGAGGTGGAATGATGACTTGTGGGTGAGACAGTGGTTTTACTACCTGATTTGGGAAAGGTGCTTCTCCTACTAAGAACAGGATGGAAAGGTGCAGATAAATAGGTAGTCAAAGCTGCTGGTGTCAGCAGATGGGAGAGACTGAATGTTGTCTCTTTAAAAAAGTACAGGAAACAGTTGAAAGAGTAAGAAGGTTGTATGTAATGCTGAAGTAAAGGGGAGCTGAGTTCCTTGCAGACCTGCCAGAAAACAGTAATGCCTGGGTGAAACCTGAGAGATTTCAGAGTGCTCTGATGTTGGCTCTACTGATAGAGAAGCCAGGTGAACTTTCTCCTGTCGCAACTGCTTTAAACCCCCCGTACATTTTAATGACACTGGTATTTCTGAAAAGTTTTCTGTGAGATGCACTTCATAGCTTAAGAGCTTCTTAGTTTAAGACTTCTGGGACTGTTGGGAGTTGTCAAATGAGTGAAACCAGGTCTGCTGGAAGCTGTTTCTGATGGATGAGTGGATAATTTAAGCTTTGGCTGACATCTGTGTTGGGGTGATTTGGGATGCAATGGTAGATAGTTAAGACAGGTTAGTCCCCATAAGGGTATAACTACACAAAGAAATAACAAGATAAGGTAGCATGAGATAAGCATGACATTGATGGGCAAAGGACAGACTAGCCACTAGTACTAGGCAGGCAAATACCAAGTTATCACTGAGTAGCAGGTCTACCATATGTCCATGCTATAGTTTACATTGTGGTAACCTAATGTGTGTTCTTGTTGTTTTAGGATGGTTGCAGATATGCTATGGGCAATTTAGTTGTTTTAGGCCTGACTTTCTGTTCTGTTCCTGTGCCAGAATTACTATTACTTTTCTATGTTGTGGAAGACAGAAGTGAACCTCTATATATAGGCACTGTAGCTAGTTTAGTTGTGTGAGTTTAACCATGCCTTGGTTGAAGGCTCCAGAAAAGCGAGCAGGCTTTGTGCTGAAGCAGCACACGTTTCCTTCTGACAGTTTTGCTGTTAGGGAAAGGAGAGATTTTTGGGGATGGGGGGAGAGAAGGAAAGAAGCAGTAGTAAGATTAGCTAGAGCTTTGCATTTCAGAAACAACCACTGGAAGCTTCTTTAAGATCCACTGTACATAATTTCAATTCTGTATAAGTTACATTGAGTTTCCTGTAGCTTTTCTTCCTCTGAGAGTTATCTTTTTCTTGACTGGAGATGTGACTTGTAAATTCTGTTCAGCTGAGAGACTGCTTGCTGGAAATGTTATACGAGATTCATTACCTGATATAAAAAGATTTGTCTAATATTTGCAAGCAAGTCATGATCAAGTAGATATTGATACCAGCTGTGTTGGAAGCTGATCTCTGTGAAGTCCGTCATCTCTGTTAGTTTAAAATTCGTAAATACAGGACTTCTATGTTCTATAAACTCGGAATTACCAAAAATATGGGAAAAAAATATTTTTCAGGAAGTTCTTATACTTTCAAACTAAACTAAGATTTGTTACAAATTCCAAGTTAGGTAATTTATGTATATGGAACTATTTAAAGTATAGCATCAGAAGTCTCTTTCCTATCAATATATAAAGATAAGTCATCAAACCTTATGCTGTTGTGTGTTCAAAGTTATAACTCTTTATCTTCAATGTATTACTTGTATTTCATTTTCTAGTGTATTGTAAAGATGCAGGTTTGAGAAACTGTTGAATTCTCCTCTAGCGTAGGCTAAAACTGAGTGATTCAGTAAAGGTTGTAGGCCTTGTGTTTTTATTTATGATGCATGTGTGTGAGACATGGCACAAAGTATATTGAGTTTGTTGGACAAAAAGTTAAAAAACTTTGTAAAGTTGTTTTTTTTTAAAGTCAGACCAAGCTGAAAAAGCCTTTCAGAAATACTGAATTCTTTCCCCCAGTGTACCATAGGGGAGAGGCAGTTTACTTCCTCCCTTCCTGCAACATAACACTGCATGATGGTGATGCAACTGATTACTTTGCTGTTGAATTGAAGGAAATACTGTTATGTAAAAACTCACAGAATAAGAATTACTTATTTATATAACAAGTACTTTTTCATCTTGGTTTGATGTTGGAGGGGAGAGAGCTATTGGCTGTTTTGTCATTGAACAAAACTGTTGGAGTAAGAGAAATTATGGTAAAAATAATCACAGGATCACAGCATGGTTGAGATGGGAAGGGACCTCTGGATGTCATCTGGTCCAATGCCCCTGCTCAAGCAGAACAACCTATAGCCAGTTGTTCAGGACCATGTCCAGATGGCTTTTGAATATCTCCATGGATGGACATTCCACAGCCTAACCTCTCTGTGCAACCTATGCCAGTGCTTGCTCACCCTGACAGTGAAAAAGTGTTTCCTGATATTCAGAGGGAACCTCCTGTGTTTCAGTTTGTGTCCATTGCCTTGGGGCCTGTCACTGGGCACCACTGAGAAGAGCCTGGCTCCATCTTCTTTGCACCCTCTCTTTAGGTATTTAGAAACATTCATGAGATCCTCCCTGAACCTGCTCTTCTCTAGGCTGAACAGCCCCGGCGCTCTCAGCCTCTTCTCATAGGAAAGATGCTTCGGTCTCTAGTTCCTAGGTTTTAATTTTTTTTCATATGTATTTTTTAAATTCTGCATAGAATCCATGTGGACACACGTTGTTAAAACTTAACTGGAAAATTTACTACTGTCGTGAGGTAAATGTGGAAATTGGGGAAAAGGGGACATACTAAACTGAAATAGGAAGAAAACTGAGACAATACAATGCTTGAGAATTAAGATGGGTTAGTATCTATACACTTTAAGTAGTTCCTCAGCAAAGACAACCATTTAAGGACTATATTGATAAAATTTTGCTTGATGTCAGAGTATAACAAAAAGCTGGGTTACTGTAGAGAATGGAAAAATCCTTGTAATGCAAGTTAATTGATACACCTTGGGAAATGCAGTGCTGCAACATCGAGCATATAGAGTTAATTTGGTGCTGTTGATGCTTTCTCATTTCTGCTGAAGCCAGCTGGGGTCTTGGGAAGAAGTACCTCCATGCCATGCTTCTCCCTTAGCTTTTCTGTTTTGGGAAGGTCTGGTAGCTGAAGCACACTGCAGCACGTATGTAGGGAGCCAGGCTGGGTTTGATTCTTTCCCTGAGGTCATGTGTTCCTGGACTTCAGTGTTCACTGCAGCAACGTTCAAATGGCTTTGTGCAGGGCTGGCTTAATTCTTTCAGACTCTACTAATTTGGATGCTGCCTGAGACTGTGTGCAGTAAGCCCCCCACAAAAACAGTATGTTACTGGTATGGCTGTCCATGAGATCAGCTCAGATGCATCTGTATCTTAACCTAGTTCAGTGAGTGTGTGTTATTTGTGTGCTAGGGTGCAAGATCTATCTGTTTTCTACTTGCAATTTCATCTTTCTCATGAGCTTCTGCTGTATGCCTGTCATGGGAGTGAGGCTTATATCTTTTTACTGCAATGTGTGTGCAAAGCATTTATTTCACACATCTGGTGATTATTTTTTTTCCGCTGTTCTTGGCCAACAAGCATAGGTTAGTTATCTCCAAGAAGCTTTAGGGTTTTTACCCTCATGTACTTTCTATGAATTTTCATAGCTTGTTAGTAATATGAAGTACATAAATGTATTGATCATCTGTTTTCAATCTGGTTTGGATTGCCCATCAGGGACTGATTATCTGGTCATCTTGAATGCCTGTTCTAGGTAATTTGTAAGTGGATTGCTCTGACAGCTTGAAAGTTAATTTTATTCTAGTAGCTTTACTTAACTCAGTTTCCTTTTCATTTGGTGATGGTCTGAGGACTTCTTTTCAGAACATACCAACTTCGAAAATTCAGCAGGTCAGATTGAGTAAGAACATCTGGGAGAGAGCAAAAGAGGCACTTGTAGTTGCAAAACAAGGTTGATAGGTACTTACAGTTTAGTGCCTGATGCAATTAATTACTTAAAGGCTCTTAGTTCCATCTCAGAGTTACCATAGCAATGTGGAATGTGTTGATCTGGCAACAGATCACTTGCTCTGCAAGTTCAAATTGGTTTAAAAAACTGATATATAAATCTGTTTCTACCATAAAGGTTTTATGGTAGATCAGTTATCTGCCGCCATGGATCAAGTTTGCTTTGGTGGCTGATCCAGCATTGGTAAGCTTGGAACAAGTTGAAACATCAGAAGTTTTAAATGCAGCAAGCCGTTTAAGGCTTCTCAAAGTAATATTGCTTCAGAATTGTCTTGTGAAATTTGATAAGGCTTAAAGAAATTTGCAGTATCATTTATAGGGAATTAAATAGTTTAATTCATTTGTTCATATGTATTGCACAATGTATCTATTTCAGTTGCTACTTAATGCATCCATGAATACAAACTGTGAATTGATGATCACTTGTTAAAGTGTTAATGATGTCCGATTCTTTCATTTAATGCAGAAAGGACTCATTTAAAGCCTCTCAGGTTTTTACATTATTCCACATCTGTGAGTGCTACCCCTCTTGCCAGTTGGTTTATTCACATGCGCATATGTGCAGTTCAGTACTAATATGGGGCTTAAGCATGTGCAAGAAAATACAAGAGGAAGTTTATTCTTTCTCCCAGATAGTCTCTGTCCCCAGTTTTCTTGGCTTCTGCTGTTCTGTGCCTGTGATATTGTGCAGCACAGCTGAAAATGCAAGTTATTCAAGGACATGCTTTTCCAGACCAGTATCTCTAGAAGAGAGCAGGCCATCTTTTGCATGGCTATAAGGGCTAATTTACTCTAGGTCTTGAATATTTAAGGCAGGTAAAATACCTAGTTCACTGGCTTCTTTACTGCAAACAGAAACAGATCTAAAATATATATTTATACACTTGCATTTCCTTAGGACTGAATTTCAACAGTTCTTTTATTGTCCCTGTAGCACAGAGAAAAAAGTGGCAGACCTGAGGAAACTTTGCAATCTAGATCTGTTATCAGAGTACTTGCTGGTTTACCTGTATCTCTTTGAACTTAAAAATTATGTTTGATGTCCTAAATATAAAGATAAGCTGTACCCTATAAAATCTGTTGTACTGTTGTCCTTTCCAGATGTATATGAAGTTTTTTTTTCCAGCCTTTGATTTGCAGACCCCTTACACTTTCAGCTTTGATCTCCTTATGATGTAATTTTCTTTTGGATGAAAATTTTTCCATCAGAGGTTCCTCCATGCAAGAAGGTTGTATGTGTATATTGGGAGAAGGGGCAGCTTAACTTAGAAGAGTAGCGCAACTCATCAGGAAAAACATTTAAATATTTTTAGAGAAATTTATTTTTCTAAAGTTACACGGAACTGTATTCTTCAGTCTCAAAGCTTTTCTTAGTAGGCCTTGGGTTGTAGGTTGAATAACATTGCAGAAGGGGGCTTTTTTAGTTTCTCAGTTTTCATAGATCTGAAGGAGTATCTCAGAATTAGAAAATTTTGCTTGAATTCTCTCACATACAGCTGTAATTACATGGTTTTCTGACATTTATAATCCCCAACTACTTTGGTTGTATAGTTGTTCATAACATTTGGAGACTAATTTACTGCCATATGTTAAGATGTAGCATGTCTTTTGCTTGAATTATCATTTTCTTTTCTAATGCACAAGAAAATTAAACCTTGGCAATTCCCTATTTTAATAATTTCGTTCTGCAAAACAAATATTCAATTTTCAGTTCAAGAACAAAGTACAACTTATTTTTATTGCTGCAGAGAATTGCATCATGGAGTCCTATTGGGTTTTTTCTTTTCTAGAAATAGCCATCTAGATGATGATGCTAAGGAATAATTTTTGATGGCCTCAGTCATTCGCTTACGTAACTTTCAGCATCTGTCTTTTATTCAGGAGAAGCTAGAAGGCATTAAGCTGAGATGGTTTGTAAGTAGAGTTGTACCTGGGACTGAACTGAGAGGTCTTGTTAAGGTTTCTTCCAAGTGAAATCCTATGTAGTGGAAAATTTAATGTAGTGAAGAAAGTGGGTTTTTTATCAAATAAAATTACTCCTGGTGGATCCAAGTTGCTTGTGTGATACTTCCAACACCAATGTTAAAACATTTTAACTTTCTCTAAACTAAAAAAAATAAAATAGTGTGTGCTTCTGGAGCTCTTCTTGGATGAATATTCTGAATTCTCTATATAAATCTTTTGTTGTATTCAGTAGCATGAACAGTGTTCCCTAACAGTTTTTTCCAAGCCTGTGGTACGTTGCGTGTTCCTGTTTGGTAAGGCTCCAGTAAATGACAAGTAGAACTATATTAAAAGATCAGGTATAATGTCTTCAAAGAGGGCTTTTTGTTTTCTTTTTTTTTAATGCACGGTAGTGTTTTTTCTTCCCCAAATAGTGATGTGTGAGGATGGATTCCTGAAGAGTCTAGATGATGGTTCTGTAATAGCATGATAGGCGTTAAGTTATTATCCAGACTAATGGACTTTGGACTTTTACTATCTCCAAAAAGGTATCCTCCTATGATATGTGAGATGTCTGCCTACAGCTGTGTCTTCCTGCATCTAACTTCTGTAAAGCTTGGCTTAAACTAGGAAAGATTTTGTCCTAGTATATGGAATATCTAGTGGAAAGCTGCTCTGATCTTCATTGGAAAGGATTCACTTTGCACTGCATCCTGTTCCATATGCATGCTAATCAAAACCAAATTTCCAGTTATATGTCTGATCAGTTTAAAATGTGGTTAGCCAGCTATTTTGCTTATCAGTTTAAAATAAGGCACCAGTCTTGTTTCAGGGTGACGTACTGAAAAACATCTAAGTGAACACTTAGAGATGCAAAGTGAATTTGTCTTGTACACGTGTAGTATCATTATTACTTCTCCTTGAATTTCAAGGAAAAAGATGGACTTCTTGCGCTTCCTATGCTCCGATTGGTTAATTGTTAGTACATGATATGATTTCCTGTTATCTTGGAGAAAATACAGCAACTTAATGGCTGCTTTACCAACTAGTAATTTTTTAAAATTTTTATAATCAATTTAGATGTTTGAAAAGTAAACTGAAATGCTTCTAATAGATCTGTTTAATTCTTTTGGGTTTTTTTCTTGAGCCTTTCTATCAAGAAGTAGTATTGCTTGGTTTGTCTATGTTTTTAGCTGATTTACAATGTTATACTCATAAATATTAATTAAAAATATATTTTTGTAGAAGACTGCAACTTATTTCTGCTTAATTCATGTACTAAATTATGTGGACATTCACAACTCTGTGGGACCAGATGGCATCCATCCAAGAGCACTGAGGGAGCTGAGGAGGAGCTTGCCAAGCCGCTCTCCATCATCTATCAGCAATCCTGGTCAACGGGGGAGGTCCCAGGTGACTGGAGGCTTGCCAGTGTAACTCCTATTTACAAGAAGGGTCAGAGGGAGGATCCAGGCAACTACAGGCCTGTCAGCCTGACCTTGATACTGGGGAAGATTATGGAGCAGTTCATCTTGAGTGTGCTCACATGGCAGGTGCAGGACAACCAGGGGATCAGGCCCAGCCGGCATGGGTTCATGAAAGGCAGGTCCTGCTTGACCAACCTCATCTCCTTCTATGACCAGGTGACCCACCTAGTGGATGAGGGGAAGGCTGTGGATGTTGTCTGCCTGGACTTCAGTAAGGCCTTTGATACTGTCTCTCATGGCATACTCCTTGAGAAGCTAGCGGCACATGGCTTAGACAAGTGTACTCTTTGCTGGGTAAAAAACTGGCTGGATGGA
>VYZV01025791.1:47990-62621 GCA_013401275.1 Pandion haliaetus
GTAGTAATTTGCGTTCTTTATAAAAAGAAAAAGCAAGAGAGCTACTAGAATTCAGACCAGTTTCTTCCCCGAAGGCAAAACAGATTGTTCAGAAAGGCCCTTTCCTTGTAGGAAGATTAACCAACCTCCGAGCTCTCTAAATTTCTGTTCTCTGCTTTCCTCATGTAGAGGAGAATTAGTTTGGTTCTTTCCTTCCCTAGGCTGTCTGCAACAAAACTCTTCCATGCTTCATTCTTAAGGAGTGTCAGCTCCTCACACCAAGGACTATAATGAGTTATACAAGTTATCAGTTCAGTCAAGCATGAAGTTAAACTTTAGCTGGCTTTATCAATGCTTTTGAAGGCTTAGCTTCTCTAAGGTACATAAGCTTTACAACAGAAGGAGATGGGGAGAGAGAGATCGGGTAATTTATTTTAAAAGTCAGTACTTGACAATGGTTACAAAGAAAGGGGTTAGAGTTTGCTTTTTTCTATTTGAGAATGTTGTATTATCAACAAATGGGGATTTCCAGTGTTGCTTTCATTAGCTCACATGTTGAGGTAAAAATCATTACATATTTTGGCAGAAGATTGCATTTCAGTATAGCTTCTAAAATAAAGAGCTTTTAATTATAATTAGAATTTGATTGAAATTATGTTGTAGCTATTTACAAATATTTATGCTTATATAAAAAACTACAAACAAACGTCTTCAAGTAAAAGCTAGATTTGTGACTTAGCTGCATCAAGGTTTGTATGATGGCAATTATAATGGTGGCATTAGTAAGACTAGGAGATGATGTACAACTGTAACAATGCTGTGTTGTAGTAGAATTACGTGGGTGTTGTGACATGCTGCGAAGTGACAACTTCTCAAGTATACTATGTCCAGAATCTTACACTGTATACAGAGAAACATGCAGCAGAGTAATCTACTTTTAAGGTTCAATGGGTGAAGTCCTACTGGCTTCTAAGAATTTTCAGCATCATGACAGTTCACTAAAAATTAATTCTTGCCGTCTGACATGGGTTTCTCTGACATGAGTTTTTTGGCTTTCTACGCCTTCAGACATGTCTTATTCCTATTTTCCTTAATGGGATTCCTGAGTTTTTCTAGTTTGTGTTGTTTTTCTAACTTTTTTTATTATTTATATCATTCTAGTGCAGGGCACTCCTGATCTGCAACTGTTCTGGTCTTTGAAAATATTTTGCAAGAATAAAATGTTAACACACAGTCATTTCCATCAGAAGAATTACTTAATTGGAATTCTTCACAGTTTTCAAAAACTAACAAATTAGTAGCTTACAACTTAGAATCATAACTGTGAATTAGTAACTCAAATGCAAGGAAGTGCTAAAATTATTAGATACTTTACTACAAGAGCATTTTCTAACTTTGTTGCACAGAAGTATTTGCAGATCAGCATTGCTGAATACTAGAGAGATTTTACATATTTTATTCATCATATCCTCAGTTGCACTTTTGTATCGCTGCAGTAAAATTCTGTGCATCAAACAAATTACTTTCATGTAGCAAATGTGGTGTACTGTAGTTATCCTTCAGTTTTTATGGATAAATGCAAACTGAGTGAATCTTTTTTTCCATGCGTGCTAATTATCAAAAGATTGTTAGTAACAGATGTGCAAAAGAGGAAACCATTTTATTTGTAGTCTTCGTAGCAATTCCTAGAAGCAAGAGCCAGTTCAGTGTTTCTGCCATGCATTGTTCTCTGTGTAAATATTTCAAAATGCCAAAATATTTCAAAATGTTTCTAGGCAATGATTAAAAATCTCATTAATATTTTCTTACTAAAAGCAGCTACAGTATTTTTAGTTTTGCATGGGAGAAAGTAAATGTTAGATAATCTATTTGGAGTAGTTTATCACTTTATTATGGTAGCTGTTCTGTGCTCATCTCTTCTAGTTAAGTGCAAGAATCCTTTCTGGTAACTGCATAGTGATTAGATTAATCTGAGAATTAATGAAATGCATGTAATTATTTGGTAATTCCTTAAATAGGTTCCCTTAGATGCTCTAACCGTAAACAGCTATAAAAAGAACATTTACTGTATGTTTTGCAAAGGTACAGGGTTTTAAAATTTGAAGCCACAGTATACATATGACCTCAACACCAAAACACACGGAATTCCAGTGCAAACAAAGCACTACTGGCCCTTTTTGGAGGAAACACTGGAACATGAGAAACACATAATAGTGACCAGGAGGTGGAGCAGGTGATAACGGCAGCTAGAATTACATATTTTTTAATTTCTAAAGCTGACTCTAGATCATTGAAAGTGTTGTATAGTCTAGAATAGCTGGAAACTTTTAGGAATAATGGAGCAAAGACATTTTTGTTTCAAGCTTCTCTAAGTGCTATAGGAAAGCTGCATATTTTGCTTTTTTTTGATCTTGTGCATATCTTAAATGTATTTAACTAAATTCAAAGTCTTAATCAACTCTAGGGTGTTCGTAAAACTCCACTATTTTTAAATAGAGATTAAAAATGAGACTGTTCTTAGTAGTAAAATAAAGTATGTTTCAAGTTCTGCCACTTAAACTAGTAAAATTTCATTGTATGATTTTATTTTAAAAAAAATCTGTAGTCTCAATGGGACAGTATGTTCACTTCATGTTTTAAGCTTTGCTACATGGAGGCAGCTTCCTCTGCTGCCAGCATATATTCGCTTCATTGAGATCTGTCCTCTCATTGCCCACATATTCCCCTTGCTGCAAGAAATCAAAACATTTGACAATATCAGCTGATTGTAAGAGTGGGGAAGAAATAACAAACATTTCCCAGTAGTATACAAAGTTAAAAGCAAACAAACAAACAACAACAAAAAAACAAAAAAAGAAGAAAAAGACCCCAAAATCCTACAGCGAGTCCTTGTCAGACAGCTTGAAATTTTGCTTTAGCTAACTTAACGCCAATGAAACTATGGAAAATGTTCACCAGTTTGCTTTCAGACCAACTCTGCTGCATGTGTTCATAAGTTCCATAAAGATTGCATGCTTTCTGTTTAATACAAACTGTATATTTTTTTTCACACCCATCCTTGCTTTTTATATTTTATTTTTGTTTCCCTTGCCTTGGTTGGATGCCTGTGTGTGTTTAATCCAAATCCCTGTCCAGTCCTGGAGTTTGAACTACGGAAAGCCAAGGAGACCATACAGGCCCTCCGAGCCAACCTGACTCAGGCTGCAGGTGGTGTACATAAACCTTTTCTTAAGTCTCTACTTTGAACAATGTAGAAGTAGCTGAGCTCATCCTGTGTGAAAGAGTAAAATTTAGTTACTTTTTTTTCCTCCCCAGAAAATGAAGTTCCATTGCAGGAACGAAAAAATTATAAATCAAGTCCTGAAATTCAGGTAGGTGGCTGGTGATAACTGAGTTTTGCATGGACTTTTAAGACAGATATGTTTCTGTAGTTGGAAGGAAGATGAACCAAAAATGTAGTGTATTGTTTTCTTTTTTCCCAGGAGCCAATCAGACCTCTTGAGAAAAGAGCTCTAAACTTCCTAGTTAATGAATTTTTATTGAAGAATAGTTACAAGCTTACATCAATAACATTTTCAGATGAAAATCATGATCAGGTAAAGTTTTCTTGGGTTTTTTTTTTTTTTTTTTTTTTAAATGCCTGCTTTCCATATTCTGATCTTGTAATAAGCTCAAGTGAACCTAAACGATACTTCCTGTGCATGTAGTTCACTTCATACATATGAGTATTCGAAGAGTTAAATATGTTATCATGTTCATATATAAAGCATGGTGTGAAAACACAGCGCTTTGAGGAGTATTTGCCAAAAATTTGTAGGAAGGAGACGGAATGCTTCCGTTCTTTAAAGGAAGCAAAACAAGAAGAAAAATACTGAGAGTTAGAGGTACTTATACACTTTCCTAGATTCTGATGGACACCCTTGCAGCTAAATTCAAGGATCTGAATGTAGTAACTTTTTGAATATAATCTTATTAAATCATACTCAGTTGATTTGCGCAGGATATACAGTATACTTATTGTTTGTCATCTCCTGGGCATATATATGTGTATGAGTATACTTAATTATACTGTGGCATTCAATACAGTCTTCGAGAAGCTCTCAGTAATAAGGTATTATCTTAGATATTTCCAAACATAGCTGTGCTTTGATGCATTTTTCTTAAGGTGATAAGTTTTATGTTTCTGTTGGCTTGCGTTTTATGGGAAAAATTTCTTCAAATGTTTGGAAGGTTCTAATTACATTCGGACTGTTACTGGGTGAACAAAACACCCAGTAGTATCAACACTCAATATATATTCAGCATAAAACTGGAATATTGCCAGAAAATTAAATATTGAATTCAATATTAAATATTGAATTTCAACCAGTTCTGTCTATAACTAGTCCTCCTATATTCTTCCTACAGCTCATATCCTAATCTGTGAAGAAAATTAGTTGTTAAATAAAATTTCTGGATAATCCACTTAAGATTTGAGTTTAACATTGCTAAGTTTCATACAAATACTTGTGAGGATACAGCCCCAAAAAGAGAAAAGATGAATAATTTATCCTTACTTTTTGTGTTCTCAACTGAAAATGTTTTATCTTGTGAGACAATTACAAAAAGAAGTAAAGTTCTTAATTTAAAATGTAAATATAAACATACTACAATTAACATACAGAATGCACATTTTTTTCTAGATTATTCACATAATTCTTTCACAAAATAATTTTTCTTTGAATAGGTATGTGTAACCAGACTGTGGAAAAATATAGTGAAAATTGTGAACAGTAGGAAAGAAGTTTAGGAAAAAAAAATTTTAAATTGAGATTTAATGTTATTAAAGAGACCATTACAACTCCTGTATAACCTGTATAAGTCCTGGATGTATTCCATCCAGAAGGACCTTGACAGGCTTGAGGAGTGGGCCTGTGCGAAGCTCATGAAGTTCAACAAGGCCAAGTGCAAGGTCCTGCACATGGGGTGGGGCAATCCCAAGCACAAATACAGGCTGGGTGAGGAGTGGATTGGGAGCAGCCCTGCGGAGGAGGACTTGGGGCTATTAGTGGATGAAAAACTGCATATGAGCCAGCAATGTGTGCTCACGGCCCATAAAGCCAATCACATTGTGTGGGCTGCATCAAAAGAAGCATGACCAGCAGGTTGAGGGAGGTGGTTCGGCCCCTGTACTCCACTCTGGTGAGACCCTACCTGGAGTACTGTATTCAGCTCTGGGGCCCCCAACATAAGAAGGACATGGACCTGTTGGAGTGGGTCCAGAGGAGGGCCATGAAGATGATCAGAGGGCTGGAGCACCTCTCCTATGAGGAGAGGCTGAGAGGGTTGGGGTTGTTGAGGCTGGAGAAGAGAAGGCTCTGGGGACACCTTATAGCAGCCTTCCAGTACGTAAAGGGGGCTTTTAAGAAATATGGGGACTGACTTTTTCCAAGGGCCTGTAGTGATAGGACAAGGGGGAATGGCTTTAAATTGAAAGAGGGTAGATTTAGATTAGATATAACATGGATGTTCTTCACTGTGAGGGTGGTGAGGCATGGTGAGGCACTGGAACAGGTTGCCCAGAGAGGTTGTGGATGCCCCATCCCTGGAAGTGTTCAAGGTCAGGTTGGATGGGGCTTTGAGCAACCTGGTCTAGTGGNTGATTCTAGAACAGTGCACATGCTTATTATGTATGCAGACATGGAATAATCTTGTAATAATAGGATGGTAACATGTCAGTGAGAAAAGGAAGGACATGCAGTGATGGTTGGAGGCAGGAGGCTCTAGTATTGCTTACACCTCTACACAATTCATACAGTTATGTCCAAATTTCACTGAGAATATGTACCCTGTCTATCAGTCATCTACAGAGCTATTTGCTTCTGGAAAATTACACCTGTTCTTGTGAATGAGATGGGAACAAAACAATACCCCTGTCAGTAGAAAGCCTTTTGTCAACTGCACTGGCTTCTGCTAGAATTTGATCAACGTTACATCTGATTCTAAAAAGCGTTAATGTCCTAGAAAAAAAATACATTGTGATCTATATGGTTTTGGAATATCCTCTCTTTAGTATGTTACCTAGAGCCACCTTGAGGGTGAAACTGCTTTGGGTCGTGAAATGGATCCTATTTCTACTTTTCTTTCTTGCTATCTGATTTACGCTTTCATCTCCTTTACTACAGTGTAATCTTGATGTGATTATTTTGCTGTTGTATGACCTGCAGTCAAATGAGGAACAGAAACAAGAATAAAGGGAAGTATATTGTATGCTTTAGTTTCTTTTATTCCTTTCAAGGATTTTGAACTTTGGGATGATGTAGGATTGAACATTCCAAAACCTCCTGACCTGTTACAACTCTATCGTGACTTTGGAAACCATCATGTTACTGCGAGAGATGTGGTGGATGTATCAGTTGGTGTAGAAGATGATGAGTTAGAGGCTGCTACTCCTATACTTGGGAGCGTCCCTGTATTTGAAACAACACCACAGTCAATAGAAGTAAGACATTGTACAGAAGAAATGTTTCAGCTGTTTGCAGTACTACTTAAGTATATTGTACTAAACTCTTTTGTTTCTATCTTGTATTTAGCAATGTTTAATAGTGCAAAAATTAGAAGATCAAATTAGTGTGTTAAACAGTGAGAAATGGTCTTTGATGGAACAAATCCAAAGACTTGAGAGGTATGTACTTATCAATCTGCTTAACTGCTGATAAATTTTGGAATAACTTCTCAATGTTTTTCTAGCACATACATGAAAACATACACTTACAAAATTACTAGTTCTTCAGAGCGGGGCAGTCCTTCCTTTTTAATACGTGGTATTTGATTTAGAAAAAGGAAGAGACTTCAAACTGACTATTTCCCTTTTATAACCTACATCATTTAATTTTGCAATCAGTTTTGTTCTTTCAGTGCAACTTCTTTATTTACTACTTTGAAAACAGAATCAGATCTGATGTGTTTTGTGTAGGTTTTCTTTTCAGTCAGCTTTATTTCACTCTTTACTACTATGGTGTGTACAGCTTGCAAACAGAAAGATGTTTGTTTTAATAACTTATTTCAACACAGTTTTTATTTCTAGAGAGCAAGACTAGTAGAAATGACAGTATCTTTAACAACAACAAAAAAAGACACTTAAAAAGTTTGGTCAAAGCTATAAGATAATCATTCCTTTTAAGAGATGCACCAATAAAACATATGGGCAAGTGCATAATTTTTAAGTGGCTTTGTTGACTTGCATAGTTACCATTTCAAAGCCAGGTAGGGAAGTATATGTTAATTCATCACTACAGTATTTTAAGTTTTACATCCCGGATAGAGTTCTGTCTTGTGACAATTTGTGTCTCAGTGCTAAGGTTTCAGCCAGAAGCAGGTAACACTATTGATATTCACTTATTTCATTGATTCACTCTGAGTGCAACTTTTTTCCTACTAATTATTGACTAAAGAACTCCGTAAACCAGTGCTCATTCGAACAGCTTGTGTGATAAAGGAATTTTTGACATATGGGAATTGAAGAGGGAGCTCTTCAGTATGTTGTCCTTATTTCTGTGCTCCAGTCTTGTGATTCCAACAGCCTTCTCAGGAGAGCTACAAAAATATTTCATTCTTTGCTTTTCCTTTTATAGTGAAATAGATTTTCTCAAGAATGAAAACTTTGCTGTGTCAACAGTTTATGGTGTAGCTCCCCATCCTTCTTTAAAACAAGTGCCTCTCACAGTCTCAGAGGACAATGGACGGTACTTGGATATCAAGAGCTCTGAGAATGACAGTAAACATGGAAACACTGAGGAAACAAGCCTTTCTTTGTCAGCTGAGGTGGATTCAAGGACTTCTCAAGATGATATGCTAAATTCTGTGCCCTGTAAAGAAACAGAGAAACTGTCCTCTTGTGCTTCATCAGCTAAAGCTGCAGTCCACTTCGATAAACCTAATAGGTTAGTGATAAGTTTTACACTGAAATGCTTTAATTAAAAATTCTTAAGTGGATA
Organism: Pandion haliaetus; assembly: GCA_013401275.1. Taxonomy (NCBI): domain Eukaryota; kingdom Metazoa; phylum Chordata; class Aves; order Accipitriformes; family Pandionidae; genus Pandion; species Pandion haliaetus. The sequence goes on from VYZV01025791.1 coordinate 55,946, forward strand.
GATATTTCTCTAACAGTGAAATGTTGCAGAATTCATAGATAATTTGTGTTTTGAATGCAAATAAAAGACTTAACATACCTTTAGGGTACAGTGCTGATATTTTCATGTTCCTAATCTTTTTAGGAACGAGTACATTTGACAAACCTACATTTTTAGTATTAGGTTTAAGGGTTTTGTTTTACTTCCTACTTGTTTCTAAAGCCACTCCTGTTCCTTGCAACAAAAAAAAAGCTAAAATCAAAGTGGTGAATGGGAAGACAGGATATTTCCATTCCCTTTTAAATTTTAATTTCATAATGAAATCTCTTCTGTTCTGCTTGAAGAGTGGTTGGGAAATTTTAAAATTTTCCTATGTAGATGTGTATAACTAACTCTCTTAGAGCATCTAAGAGCTCTATGGTTTTTTGTTTTTTGGGGGGTTTTTGATTTTTTTTTTAAAACAAGCAGAAAGGGTATCCGATGACATTCTGCTTTTTGAGTTTTGAATTTGGGGCAAGTCTTCACTGGGTAACTATGATTCTTTTAATAAAAACAGGGTACTTATATTGTGTTATTACATGGAGCCTGAGTTTGTGTGTCTGAGTGTTCTTGAGAAAGCCCTTCCAGTCTATGCAGTCTTTTTTTAAGCGTTATAGTGGAAGTAACATGTTCATTAACTAATAGATAAACCACTGTGTAGCCATCAGGAGTAACACGGACCACAAACTTAATGAGAGTATTTACAACTTCTAAAATTACCATTGTGGACAAAGATGTCCAAGTAGCTCACTTCAGTCTTACCGTTGCTGTTCCTAGGGGAGCAGGTAGCCATTCTGTTTTATATTTTGTCAGTTCCCATAGCATTCTCCTGCTGGTGTTGACACAGTAATATGTTTCTAGAATTATCTTCCATATGAAAATACCAAGTAGAAATCTGTGTGATACTCTGTGCAGATGGAAAATCAATACAAGCGGGGCAGGGGGGTGGGGGTGGGAGCGACAAGAAGAAGAAAAAACAAGAGTTGCTACCCCTGCTAGTAATTAAATTTTCTTGCAAACCCTAAGTATCCTGTGTGTTTTCTCTGGATTTCCTGAACTTCTGCACTGAGTCCTAGGGCCGGGGCACTTTTTCAGTGATATCTTAACTTTAGAATTGAATAGGAGGAAAGATTTCTGATTTCTGGATATAGTACCTTAGTCTGAGTCTTACTACAATTTTCTTCTCTCCTAGTTGAATATATTAGTGTTTAACAGGAAAGTAAAACTTGACTTAGATTTTTCTGGAAAATTTGCAGTGGTTCCTTTTCAGCTTTCCAGATTTTTTTTTTATTTTCTTTCCTAGCAGAATGTGTAATGACTATGTAATAATTAAAACTTACGGCTGTCATACATTTATTGCCATAAATTTGTCTACCTACTTTCATCTGTGGCTTGTTGCAAGTTTCTTTTTCCTCAGAGTAATCAGGAGTGCTGGGAGGCACTAAGTGCATGAATTTTAGATTGATGGTTTGGGGATAGTGAGGATGGGTATCAAAATAGGATCAGATCACTGAGTGGGGAAGGAACTATGAGTATCTCCAGTGGGATTTATGACAGTAGTCTCTAGAAAAACAAAATTTGTTTTGCTGCTCACAGCTTTTTTAAATATAACTGCACATGAATTTATTTGAAAAGTAGTTGAATAAAGCTTTGAAGCCCTATTGAGTTAACTTCAGAAGTCACCTCAAATACAATTCACTGCAGAAATAAGTAATGCAAATGGCTTTTTTTGTGTGAGTTTTGGGCTTAACATGTTGGTGATGGGTCAAAGGAAACCATATTTGATACAGTGTTTTATAGATCTGTATCACTAAATTTTCTTCCTGGATTATGCACTTGATTTGTAGTAATACAGTAAATTTTTTCATTAAGGATTATATTATTTGTTAAGTATTTTGAGATCTGTGGGAGAAGCAGCACAATACAAGTGCTAGATATTTATTTATTTCAGTCTGGGGTGGTTATTTGTAGGAGGCAATTACTACAATTTATTCAGAATGTATTAAGAGATACTAAAAACTAAGACTCTATCCTAAAAGGCAAGATTGTTACTAGTGTAGCTAGGGAGTGGGTTCTTGGCATAAATCTTGCCCAGATGGGAAGAGAGGATAGAAGCGCACGAGAGCCTGCTTTGTGTGACTGCACTCAGAGCAGCTGCTCGTGCATGCCCACAAACAAGGACATGGCCGTGATTGGAAAAGTGCCTCATCTAACAGATTGCAGTAGAAAGCACTAGCAGCAGTTTACATAGAATGCACTGCATGTATTTATTCAACTCATTTTAGGTGTTGTGGTTTGCAGCAAGTACAAGGTGTTTTCTGTATATAGCAGTCACTCCCGACTTTTTCGGTAAATTGGCTCTCTTGTCCCAGTGTTACATGGAATAGAATAGTAGTGCTTGGTTTTTCTACTCATCATACTTTCTTATATTTCAACATCTTCACTACTGGCATCTGTTGGCCCTTTAAAAGACGCACTGACTTGTGTGCGAGAGGCCTGGGTCTGTCACTGTTTCTGTCCAGCATAGCCATCAAGGATTTTACTAGACTTCATCAAGGAGAAGCTTTCTTGACTCTAAATAGAGCCAGCAATCGTAATGGGATCCATGCTGCCCAGAGCTTGCTGTTCATTAACCCACAGGGAAATTCAGTGATATATTGTCATACTTAGTTTTTAGTCTCTGCAAAATGGGGATAGAACTTTGCCCTTATGTAGGATTTTAATTAAGGTTTCAAGTGGGGAAGGATCTGACGTTCTGCAGTACAAATGCTGAGGTAAAGGAGAGCCCGGGCAAAGGGCTGGCCAAGGCCTTGCCACTCTCTTAATGTTAAGCTGCTGCTTTGCAACACTTGCTCCTGTTCTCCCAGCGTAAATAAACCTCAAAGGCTTGAGTAGAGCCTGTAAATCTGTCATTCAATAATACTTTTACAGAATAAGGACTAACATATTGTTAAACGGAGGTCCTTTACAACTTGCTGCCATCTGAGTTGTTTAGTAACTTTTTTAAAGTGAACCCTTGCACAAAACCAAGCTGATAGTAACGAAAACAAACATTTCATTGAAATTTAAAATGTCTTTTAAAAACCCATACTATCAAGAAACAAACTTGATTTTAAGTAATAAACATATATATTCTTCTTATCATATTTTGTAAATAGTCACAAGAGGAGAACTACTCTGGTATATTTACCCGTATCCTCCTGGATTAGTTTAAATAATTGTAAGTAAGTAGGAACTTAGATTCTGAATATGCTGTTTTTTGTTAGAAAAGGGTGAATGATGACATATTTTCTATAAATAGTGTGATGTTTCAAGCTATTAGATAAAAACATATATGTCCATACACGTAATTGCATGTGCGTAGGATTTTGTGTGCTCAAATGTACAAAATAGCATTTTTAAGAGTTGAAAGGTGGTAACCACTTTCCCTGTAAGAAATAGGAATTACCCCCTCCCTTAAACTCACATAGTGTCATTAGAGGATTCAAACAGCATATGATGATGATAAAGAAGAAGATGCTTTCTGTGCATGTTTTGGAAAAGAAATGTTCTTTTTTAAGCGTAGTGGGTGAGGCAGTGTTAGATTAGCATCTAAATACAGGCCTCAGATAAGGCAGAGGGAGTTATCATTACTGGGAAGAATAGGAGGGTGCTGCTGCTGCTGGTGCTTGCCTGTTTTATGTAATGGTCAGTCCAGTAATTGTTTTCTGAGAACATTTCTGTCAAATTATCCTCCTCGGACAAGGTTGTTCTGAGACACTTACCAGGGTTTTATGTGTATGCTTAAGGCTTTGAGTGGCTTTGCTGTGTTGGCTGGTGCTGTGCATGGCCATGAGGCAGTACTTCTGTAGATAAACATGTACATTAGGGTTTGGGCAGCAATTTAAGGTTAGTTTTGAGGTTCTCACTATACATTTGAATCCAGTGTTTAGATCCCAAAGTGGCAGTTGAGCAACCTTTGTTTAATCCTGAAGTTTGTAAGTGACTGACTGAAATGTTTTTATGCAACATGCAGAATCAGCGCATTAAGCAAAAATACCGTTTTTTGTGATTTCTGCCCCCTCCCCCCGCCCCAGTTTGCATAATTGTATGCTTCCTCTTGTGTTGCTAAAGCTTCCTTTTCTTCTTGCTTTAGTCCTATTTTTGTCTGTGCAGCAGTGTGAAAGATCTTACATTTTTCAGAACTAGAAGTAACTTCTTAATTAGGACACCCACTTTTTNNNCTCCCCTTTTTTCTTTCTTGTCGCCCCCCCCCCCCTCCCTTTTTGACAATATTTCAGGAAATTGTCACCAGCTTTCCATCAAGCACTACTGTCTTTCTGTCGGATGTCAGCAGACAGCCGTTTGGGATCAGAGGTATATTTCCCATATGACATAAACTAGAAGATCCTTTATTCTGCATGGCAGCAATATTTAAACAAGCAATAATTGCTTTGAAACAAGACTTAACATATATGGAGAGATAAATTTATGTGCATGAAACTTAAGAAATAAGGATATTCTTTCAGATTTTAGCTGAAATATGAAATCTAGTGATAGATATGTAATTACTGGGAAGTTCCTAGTCTCTACAAGTGGATTCATGCTTTTGAAGTTACTGTCAGATCTCAAAAATTTATGGCTTAATGTGTGTGAGTAAATTAAATATTTTCTGGTAAGTGATCAGCCTGCTGCAATTCTTATAATTCCCTTGAAAGGATATTTTTCTGTTCCTGTGATTCATTTAAAGAAACGAAACAATCAACTTGGTTTTCTAGGTATCTCGGATTGCAGACAGTGAAAAAAGTGTCATGTTAATGCTGGGACGCTGCCTGCCTCATATTGTTCCTAATGTGCTGCTTGCAAAGCGAGAGGTAAGGAACCCTGAAATTTTACTTTTTATGTTTATCAGGATGTTTTCTTCATTTTGAAGATGATGTGTCTAATTTCATGAAAGTCTGTTACTTGCAATCATGTTCTTACTTTTGTGCATGCATCTCTCCTCCTAGAAAATGGTTTTACACCTCTGTCGGGTGAGTTCAGTAAACCTGCATGGTATCCTAATATTTCTTCCTTTGCTTAAGGCACCCATTAGCATATTCAGCAAGGGTAACTGTTACTGTAGGTCCATCTGTTTGTGGTAGCACAAATGTTTTTGTTGGAGAAGACCATGGTTAATGTGTGTTACAAAGAGCAGAGGATACAAGTTCAAACATTAGATTTGGTTTATTTTATCTATCAGTTTTAACAAGGATTCATGTTCAGGTTCTTTTGCAGCACTATGTACTTCAACAAAAAAATTATTTTACTGTCTTTTTCTAGAAGCTCCATGTATCAGCCAAGATAAGGTTCATCAAAAACACCCCTTTATAAGAAAATTAGCAATCTTGCTTATGTGTTTTCCTTAAATTTAAAAAGAAGCTAAATAAAATTATGAAAAGGTAATGTTTATTTTGAATGTAAATGAAGATGGTGTTTTGCATAGTCATTCATACTATATAGTGTAGAAAAGGAAGACTGTGATTGAAGATGGAAAAAAAAATGACTGGTTTTGTAGTGTTTTGTTGTAAATATTGCACATTACCAAATGGTAAAAAAGAAAAATGAGAAAATATATCAAACAAATATTCAGTGGCCTTATAGTTGACACCAAAATAAAGGGTTTGAAGTAGCATAGCTTGTTGAGTAAGTTTTAGTCCTTGTTGAGGGGACCTACAGTATGGTAGAGTTAGTAGTGCGTTTTGCATAAATTCATTTTTAAGGCTTTGAAAAATCCTCAAGAAATTTGTACTGATCCTATAATCTAAAATTTTATAACATAAGACTAATTATCAGGAGTTGACATGGTGAGTTTGAGACATACCACATTTTGAAAGTCTCAAACTTTATAAAAGGGTTGGTTTTTTTCTGAGGGGGTGAGGGTGTTTACTGGGTGCTCTGGAAGTGGTTCTGTTAATAGTCTTTCAGAATAATTCTGTGAATGTTCCTGGATCAGTACTTAATTTCTGATTTCTTATTTATTCCTTTTCCTTCCCTCTGCTTGGCAGGATGTGGTATTTTGGCTTCTTTTCACAGCTTGTAGCATAATCTGTGTAATGCAATTAATATTTTTGTGACCTTCTAGGCTATTTCCTACTTACTGTGTTTTACAGTTGAAGTTACCTTTGTTTACGTGTATTTTTGCCTTAAATCATCTGTTTCAATTTGATTCAAAAAGCCGCAAGTGAGAATTGTGTAACTGGATTGCATGGGATGCTTAATGTTCCAAGAATTGAAATTTGCTTTAAAAATAGCTTTTTCTCAGTTACCACCCATTGCTATAACTATTGTAATGTTTTTTCAGATGTAGTCATGGAATTTGAAGGAAAACTTGGGTAGACCATCTGTTAGTATTTATTAATATCAGTATTATGAAAAGCTAACCTAAGAACTGGGCTCTTTTCAACGAGGTACAACTCTGGGTCTTGTCCAAAAACAGCCTTATCATGAGAGAGTCTTAGCATAATTTTGCAGACAAGTGGTGTAAAAATGCACCAGAAGATCACTAATTTGAGAAAGGTATGTAACAGGTTCAGGTTATAATGCAAAGTGATCACTAAAGTGAAAATATACAGTATAGTAGTATTCAAGATCTTACGTTGTCGGTGTGTTAGACGTGAGAATTAAACATAATTTTGTA
>VYZV01025792.1:8854-19885 GCA_013401275.1 Pandion haliaetus
GCGCCTGAAGCACCTCCTCCCCCTCCTTCTTCACTGACCTGGGTGTCTGCAGGGTTGTTTCTCTCATGTATTCTCACTCCTCTCTCCAGCTGCCATTACTGAGAGCCCCACAACATTTTTCCCTTCTTAAATGTGTTATCACAGAGGTGCTACCACTATCTCTGATTGGCTCAGCCTTGGCCGGCAGCGGGTCCGTCTTAGAGCTGGATGGTATTGGCTCTGTCAGATAAAGGGGAAGCTTCTAGCAGCTTCTTACAGAGGCTACCCCTCTAAGCTGCCCCTCCCCCCCCAAAAAAAATCCTTGCCACACAAACCCAATACACCTTCACAAACAGCCAGATTCCCACCCAGCCACTCGCTCTTCCTTTTAAGCTGGAAGGGGCAGAAAATAGGGTGAGAAAGCTCATGGGTTGAGATAAAGATGGAGATTGCTTACCAGTTACTACTGTGGGCAAAAGAGACTTGGCGTTGGGAAAATGAATTAATTTATTGCCACTTAAAATAGGTTTGGGTAGTAAGAAATGAAGACAGATTAAAACAAGAACTTTCCTCCCCTCTCTCCCAGACTCAACTTCACTCCAGGTTTCTCTACCTGGCCTCAAGTGGTGCAGTTAGAGTGGGGGGGATTATATATCAGTTACTCTCTGCAGCTCCTTCTTCCTCACACTTTTAACCTGCTCTAGCATGGGCTCTCCATGGGCTGCAGTTCCTTCAGGAAACATCCATCTGCTCTGGTGTGGAGTCTTCCATGGGCCACAGCATGGATATCTACTCCAGGGTGGTCCTTTCCATAGGCTGCAGGGAAATATCTGCTCCAGTGCCTGGAGTGTCCCCTTACCTCCTCTCATCTTGAGGATTCATGCTGTTTTTTCTCACTCTTTCCTCCCCCCTCCTCTCTCCATCTGGCGCTTTTTGCCCTTTCTCAGTATTTTGCCTGTAGTGAGTCCATTGCAGAGCTGGCTGGAACTGGCTGTGTCAGGTACGGGGCAGCCCTTGGTCTCTCTTCACAGAGGTCACCCCTGCAGCCCACCCGCTGCCAACACCTCGCCACAGACACCCCATTCAGTCTGCCGTGGAGGACACCATGTGAGAGAGTACAGCTGGATCGACAGAGGTAAAGGATCAGGTAAAGGAATGTTTGAGGATGATAATTAATCTTAATTGAAATTTTTAAATAATAGTAATTTAAATGAGTGTCCACATATTTTTACTCAGTATTGTGATATTAATAATTACCGCAGCTGTAGCAGTGCTGCCTAGGCCTGCAGGGGAGCCCAGCTGCATCTTATGAAACATTCTTTCCTCACTGGTCCTTACCCAGGGTCATGACTAGTGTGTGGTGTAGACAAGCTCCACATGGTGCCAGTCTTAAAGGCCATATCAGGTGAAAATTTATGTGAAATTTATGGGCTAGCTGTCTCCACAAAGAAACCTCATTTCTGCTGAACAACAAATGCAACCGAAGGGCTCCAGTGGTGCTCTGAGGTTTTGAAGTGGGGACACAGCTGAGGTAGTTCAGCCCGGGACTCTTCAGGTAGACACAGCTCGAGTGCTGGGTATTGTCATGTGGAAATCAAAGGCATTTTCTGGCTGATTTCAATGGGAAAAGGAGAATATCCTTAGCTAACACTCAGGGCTTTATGAAAAAAAAAGTGTTCAAAATGAGTCAGTACAGAGAAGATTAAAAAAATTCTCCAATTCTGAATAAAATTCTTTTTCAATACTACAATAAGATAAGGCTTTGGAGAGAAAAAAGGAAACATTTAAATAAAAGCTTTTAAAATTATGAATAAAGGATGATAAGTATAACCTAAAAATGAAAAACAAAAGGCAGAAAGAATGGCTTTAAAAGCAGTATTCTAGTTTAAAACTGCATTTGTATAATTGTTAAGATTCTTACCGAATTCTCAGTCAGAAAACTACATTAGACATATCTATATAAAACATATTTTCCAGTTTAACCAGTTTAGAATGACCACATTCATTTTCTAGTACACTGTAAGGTAAAGTAACACAATAAGAGCTCTCTGAATGTAATAATTCAGCAGAGTTATATTTGTTAAATAGCTGTTACAAGTTACATTCCATTGGCTTTTTGATTCTTTATATTGAATATGCCAACTGGAATAACATTTTGTAGTTTCAGAACATAATTTTTTTCTTAGTTTAGAATGGCTTTTTTCCAAAACCCTAAAATGGATACAAACGAGAGGTAATACAAATTTGTACAATGCACAGTGTCTAGGGAGGAATATTTAAAAAAAAGAAAAAAAACCCTGATTTTTGTTTTTTTAAATAAATGAAGCTAAGCAAATAAAATTAAAATAGTAGTATATTTATAATTAATTATCTTAGCTGATATGTTTAATCATTGGTGGAATGTTTTAAGAAAATTATAATTCCTTCCCTCACCAATTTTCCACTGAGATGATGTGAATTAATCAGATAAGAGTGGAGAATGCATCTAGAATCAAAGTTATAGTGATATATACATACAGAATGGGAAAGAGACAGAGTGTATATGACACAAAATAGTATAATATATATATATGTATAATTAGTCTGCTGCAGATATCAAGGAGTTGCTTTTAAATTGAACTATTCTAGAATCAGAAATTATATTCCATAGAGATGGGATCTGTCATTAGGAGGTTTTTTTTGGCTGCAGCTGAAGGACCCAGTATTTTAAAAAGTAGCAAACCTGAAAATAAACTTTGTTAAAAAGAAGTGTAAGTCTTTTCCACACGTTTCCTGTTTCTTCTTATGTTTGTTTGAGCTTCAGGAGAGACAGGAATATACAAAAGTATTGAGTATGTTATCAGTGTTAAGTAGAGCATAAAGTGAAGTGTTTTCAATATTTTCAGGCTCAGGGCTTATCTGAATCAACTAAAATTACTAGAGATATTAAAACCTCTAGTAAGAAGAGCATTGTCACTTATTCTTAAAAGGTACATCAGTAAACTCCCCAGTCTCAGTAAATTCTTAGTAGTATGCACACTTCCTAAAACTATTGTCTTATTTTCCATGGTGTTGAAGCCAGATGAAACTTTTCTTTTTTTCATTTGACCCTAAGGAACTATTCTCCTTGCCATTGTAACTGACTAATTCTGTATTTTTGCTTTGTTCCCTAAAGCTTCAGATTACTCTGCAAACTATTTCCCCACACTAAAATATGCACACCAAACCTAAGTGTACATGTTTGTGCACGTTGACCTTCTTTAGGTGTTTGACTTTGGGGTAAGTATTGATAAGAGCACTAGGAGTCATTACTATTACTGAACACTGTTTATCTTATCCAAGGTGTTTCTTCAGTTAATGCATATGAAAGTAAAATCTTTCAGTACATATCATCATTCTATTAAATTCAGTAGTTCTATCACAATCAATGAAATAACAATGGTTTAGAGATGCTGAGAATTACTGAAGTTGGGATAAAAACTAAAAATAAAACACTCATAGAAGTTCAGGGAAAGGCAACCAAGCATCATTTGTTCTCTATATTGAGTTAGTGTATCTGAGTCTGTATTGTGAATACTATTGTCTCCATCAATCCCTCTGTAGCTCTACATTTAATAAAAAATATGGTTCTGAAGGCTTCATTCAAGTTTGAAGTTTTGCATGAAGGGAGTATTTTTAAAAATGCCTGCAATAAATTAATATATGATATTCTTTAATTGTGATTTTTCAGGATTCCTTCCCCATAAATATCCTAACTTCATCAGTATCAGAGTTCCCTGAAGTTCTACTGAAGTCAACAAACAAAGAACATCCTACTCCACATCGAATAGGACAGTCACTAGTGGTTATCTCAACAGGTAAGATGCCCTGTGATAGAAGATCACTACTATTTCTTGCATTATTTAGTTTTCCTGTAGTCACCTTCTCTGCTATTATCCTCCATCTCTGTTTAACACACAAGATAGCTTTAACTTACTCTATTTGTATTGGGATTTTAGGATATATAAATGTAACCAAAGTAACATGTAAGATAAAAAAAAGTTATTGTCATCTATTTTTGCAGTTTGTACAGTTTTATATAGTAGCAAGAGTATTAGATTCAAATGGTCACAGATAGCTGATTTTCTGTGGGTTTGCAAATGCTGGGGCTCACCTAGGAAAGATGAGTCTTGGGGCATTTAGAGTTTAAAATCCTTTTCATAGTGGGAAATTACGAAAGAAGGAATTCTAGCCCAGCTTCCTGGAACTTCTCAGGTCCAGTGGTGGCCAGTTTCTGTGATGCTGCATTTTGTAGCTTTGCAGTCTGGTAGACAATATCTGTAAGACCTTTGGTCCTGGTTCTGTTCTCATTTGTATTTGTGTAAACCAAAAGTGACCTCAAGTTATCCCTGCATTACAGCATTTTCAAAGAGAGAAGAGATAAGCCCATATATATGACTTGCCAGGGATCTTAAAAGCAAAGAGATTGTTTGGTGCTATGAAGATGTTGTGATAGCTATTATGCATACCAATCTCATGCTATTTTAAGTTGACTAGGGAAAAGTTGAATTCTAAAGAAATTCTCTAGGCCCTTCTAATCTCAAGTAATATCAGGCTGTGCTTTATCAGCTCACTAGGGCCTGTTTGTGAACATCATATGCATGCTCCTAACTGCTGTGGAGGCAGAGCTAAGCCAGAGTGGGCTCGGTGTAGTGGGAGGACAACAGAGCTACACTATGTGCTTATTGGGTGAGCTGATTCCAATTCCTCTAATATGAAAAGATCTATTTTCATATCAAATCATAGAATGGTTTGGGTTGGAAGGGACCTTAAAGATCATCTAGTTCCAACTCCCCTGCCTTGGGCAGGGACACCTTCCACCAGACCAGCTTGCTCAAAGCCCCATCCAACCTGGCCTTGAACACTTCCAGGGAAGGGATATCCACAGCCTCTCTGGGAAACCTGTTCCAGTGTTTCACCACCCTCACAGTAAAGAACTTTTCCTTACATCTAATCTAAATCTACCCTCTTTCAGTTTAAAGCCATTATTTCTTGTCCTATCACTACATGCCTTTGTAAAAAGTCCCTCTCCGACTTTCTTGTAGGCCCTCTCAAGGTACTGGAAGGCTGTTATAAGGTCTCCCTGGAGCTTTCTCGTCTCCAGGCTGAACAACCCCAACTCTCTCAACCTGTCTTCATAGGACAGGTGCTCCAGCCCCCGATCATCTTCGTGGCCCTCCTCTGGACTCAATCCAACAGGTCCATGTCCTTCTTATATTGAGGGCCCCAGAGCTGGATGCAGTACTCCAGGTGGGGTCTCACAAGAGCAGGGTAGCGGGGGAGAATCACCTCTCTCAACCTGCTGGTCATGCTTCTTTTGATGCAGCCCAGGTTGGCTTTCTGGGCTGCACATGCACATTGCTGGGTCATGTTGAGCTTCTCGTCAACCAACGCCCCCAAGTCCTTCTCCTCAGGGCTGCTCTCAATCCATTCTAAGCCCAGCCTGTGTTTGTGTTTGGGATTGCCCTGACCCATGTGCAGGCCCTTGCACTTGGCCTTGTTGAACTTCGTGAAGTTCACACAGGCCTACCTCTCAAGCCTGTCAAGGTCCCTCTGGCATCCCTTCCCTCCAGCTTGTTGACCGCACCACACAGCTTGGCGTCGTCGGCAAACTTGCTGAGGGTGCACTCAATCCCACTGTACATGTCGTCGACAAAGATGTTAAACAGCACCAGTCCCAATAGTGACCCCTGAGGAATGCCTTATATAAATACAAGGAGAAACATAGTTTGTCAAAATATCTGTTCTATCCATATAGTATTTATTTCTTGTTACTTTTCCAGCTTTGAGGAGGTATCTGGGAATTTCAGATTCTTACATATAATTTGTTAATTGTCTAATTTCCTCTCACATCTCAAATGACAGTCTCCTTTTTAAGAGCCTATAAACTTGATAAATCTGATATTGGACTTAATGTAAAGGACTCTTTGAAATGTAATATTTTAGGCATGAAACACATTCATATTAGTTTGCTAACCTGCCACAGGCATGAGTTGTTCTGGGTTTTGTTTGGATTCTGCAAAGTCTCACAGGAAGCAATTGGAGAAGACTGCTGGAGGACAACCACATTGAAGAAATGTATGCAGCTCTGAGATAAGTTCTCTGTTTCCCTATTCTTCCCATTCAAAGCTTGTACGTAAATGAGGAATACATTGTCATTCAGGGCTGCTTCAACCCAGCCACAAGTGCTATGACTGACATTTATGCAAAATGTTGATAGACAAATTCCTTAGTTATTTATCAACACTAAGCAGTCCCCACAGACATCACTCAGCAACCATATCCCATCATGCAAGCTTTCCCATTTCCTTTCAAATCATTCATCTCTATATAGGAGCTATTTAAACAAATAAACTTACCTAGATATGAAAACACTTGCTACATTTATAAAAAAAAAACAAAAAAAAAACCCTTCATTTAATAAAAGGCTTTCATTTGGATATATGAGAAACACCTTGCAACATGTGAAGAACCAGAGGGATAAAAATACCTCCCTCCCATATACATCCCTTGACTTATACAGAGCACTAAGTTAAAAGTTCAAAACATTAGAATTTATTAACCCGTGCACATACAGCTTTATCTGTGTGTGAGACTTAGGCATAAGAAAAGTGCCTAACGACTTGTGTTGCCTATTTGCTTTTAAGACAAATCTTTTTTTATTACCACAAATATGGTTTTAAAGCCAAAGTTCTGTCTGCCCTGTATAGATTTGCTAGAAAAAAATTCCCATTATTCTTCCTGTGAAGCACTTAAAGACCAAGTTTTTACAGGAGCAGGATAATTTTTTTCTGAGGTGTGAATAAGTTTTTCAGATTTTAGACTAATTTTTAATGCTTGGAGTATTTAAGACTGAACAGTCCTGCACTGTGTGTCCCACCTATTTATTAAAATACAAAAAAATATATTTTATGCAATGTTTTTCAGTACCATGAATTGGCACTTTCATTTGGGAAATGTTCATGTGATAGTTATATGCTGATACCAAATGAAAAAAAAACCCAACAACAAAGCTTTCCCTCCTGATCAATTACTTGCTGGCAAGCTGGACACTTCTGCTTGTTCCAGTACTCCTCAAGAGCAGATTTTAATGTTCCTGGATGATGATTTTGTTCATTTATTTTTTATGAGATAATTCAATTCAGGGTACATAAGACATTCTTTCACCATCTACTTTTAAGACTCAAAAAATGCTGACCTCAGTCTGAATCAGATACACATATCCAGGGGCAGAATTTGTCCTGGACAGCTACATTAAGGGCCCCTTTTTGAGCTTTGCAACATTAGAACAGCAATGGGAAGTAGCTTCTCAGGAAGGGCTCTGTATTCTTTCTAAAAGTAAGTGTGAGGGAATGTGAAGTACCGTAGTCATTTACAGGGGGCATGTTATAAGACCTGCCTTATGTCAGCTCAGCTCTAGCAGGCAGTAGGTGCTTCTCTGCTCTTGTAATGCAGTTAGAATGGCAACTTTGGGGCCATAGCAGTGATTTATCATTTCAGATGTCCTTAGGTCCCTACGTGGCTACCTGCAGCTACACAGCTATGTTGCCTCTGGTCATCAGACCTGCTATCAACTTTTCCATGGAGGGCATTTTTGACCATTATGGTCAGATGCCTGAAGCACAGAAATGAAGCCCTGACAGAATTTTGGAGACCTGTGAGCAGGAAATCTAATTCTGTTGACTCTGGGGTGGACAAGGGAAGTTTAAAAAACGTGCCCAAAGAAACCAATCTATTCAAAATTGGGTAGCTTAAACAAGGAGAAATAAAATACAAATAATGTTTAAGGAATACATGTAGTACAGTAATCATGAACTTAACATGCAGAAAGAAACCTTAAAATCTAAAATATCTATGTGCCATAAAATTCAGATGGTCAGCCTACTAAGAAAAGGTAAGCTTCAGAGTCCTAACACATGAAACATTTCATGGTACCTGCAGATGGGAACATCTGCAAGCAAAGGCTATCAATGCCAGAGAAACAGAGTTTCAAGACAGAAACATTATTTTTTCTTTTTGTCATTAAAATGAAACTACACCACTAAAAATATATTGGCTAGTTGTACCAGCTTGATTACTTACTTCATGGTTAAAACTGGGTGCAGTTAGTCTCAGTTCCTTGTGATAAAAGAAGCTCTGACATGGGCAAAGGGTTTACCACATCTATGCTGTTTTTCATATCAGTATTTCTCTTGCTTCTGTTTCCCTGGTATCTTCTTCTGGCTTGCCTTGTGATAAAAGTCTGAAGTTATACTTGGAAAATCTATACTTAGAAAGCCTATTAGAGGTCTACATAATTTCCACTGTCTTATGAATTAGAAGAGGTGCTGTAAATCACCAAACTAGACATCAGTTTTTATGCCTCTTCTCTCATCATCGTTCATCAGTTATGACACATACAGCTTGGATGAAGTTACCTCGGTTAAAAAAGAAAAGTCAGTCCACTAATAGAGCAGAACAATATTTCAGTTGCTTTGCCACATGCAACATGTTTTACTTAGAAAGCATACCAGATGGTGTGGTTACTCAACCATTCTATGGGATATTTATCCTCATCTGGGTAAAGGAAACATGCCCAAATTAGCCTGCATCTTTACAGGGGGCAGCCAGTTAACGTGCACATTGTTCCAGACCAATACTGCTGTTCCTTGCTCTGTGAAAGTTTCATAGGTGATAGGGTGGCAAGATGTACTTAGTGCAATAGGCAGAGATATATTTTAGGGGAAAAAGGACAGAGATATATTGGAAATCAAGCTTCACTAGTCCTGCTGTTAAGGATACAACATAACTACATATAAGCATATATAGTCTTTTTGCTGGTATTAGGGCAACAAACTCAAACTGGAATACTGCTGCTTTATAATTTCTTATTACTCTAAGAAGTGTTGGTGTAATGTGTCTGTGTAAATTTATTAACAGAAGAAAACTTAGTGAGTCAGCTATATTAGTTTGATCATCAAAGAAGAAACCTTGAAGCAGAGACACGCAATGTACTCTATACAATGTACAAGAGATATATGAGCAAGAACTGGCATGATTCACATATATGTGTTGTATTAGCAAATATGAAGAGAAAGTCCCCTGAGAAATTAGGAAAACAGACCAATTCATAATAATCTTGATTATTGAAATTTTTGATGTGTGGATGCAATGATTTTTGGAGCCTGGCTCACAGTTTTCAATTTTGTGCTGTCAGTATAAAAATATTTACTACATTGGTTAGTGAGCCAATATTGTGATAGGCTTCCATCACAACAAGCTTGTTTTCATTCGCTTTTCCACTTTGTTTAGCAAAACTGCTAGCTCTCAGATTGTGGATGAAGCTCTCTGCTTTGGCTGGCACGATGTTTTAATTCCATCACAGGCAGGTATAGGGCACAGCTACTACTTCTTTCTTGTTATAGGATCTCACCTTTGAAATAAAACTGATAGCGAGTCTGCAAATATAGTGACTCTCTGTGCCTGATGAATTGGGTCCTCCTCCAAGGAGAGGCATTGCTGCTATGCTGCATTTGGGAAAATGTGATTTAGAAGTTAAATTTCCCAATGGCAAACTAATTCTTGTGAACTCTACCTTTAGCACAGGATTTAAGGGACCCAATGCAGTGACAATCTTATGACAGCACATTCAGATACAAATTTTCCAGGAAAACCTTTTCAACCATGTGCTTGGATTCATAAACCCCACTCTTCAGGTTGCTAGAACTTAATAAGTCTGATTTTCTTATACCTGCAATTACACATTTTAAAATGCAGTGGTAGGTGAAGTTATTTTCTTTCTATACCTAAACTCTTCCCACATTTCAGATAAAATCAGGTATAATAATTATAACTGTATATACCTATGCAGCTGGAAAATATCTGATTCTCTCACATGTAAGAAATACGTGATTCATTCAAATCTTATCAGTTCATTAGAGAGCATGTGAATTTCACCCAGAGGGCAACAAATGATATGTTGATAAATCCAATTATCATAATTGTGTTAGATTGACTGTCACAATGGGAAAATACCTTACTAAAAATATGAGACTTTAAAAGAGAAATATAAAGCCAGTCTGCTGTAATGAGGCTATAAAATATGTATGTGCATTTTAAGAACCATCCATTGCCCCTGTGCAAACATGCAGTGTACTTGTTATTTCAGGAAGTTAGTGAGGCATACATATATGTCAGAGAAGCATGTTGTGCCATCTTCTCATTTCAGTCCACAAGAGACAAAACCAATTCAGCACTAAGTGAAGAAAATGACATATTCACAGAAAGCAGATTTTTTATCTGGATGGTACTACAGAGTACAGCGAGTCTCTTTGCAGCTCACAGCTCAGCTATCTCACAGGTAGCAGTAACTCCACCAGCAAGTTCACTCACAGATACCACTCTCAGAAATGTAGTGCATTCTTCAGGATGATATTGACTAACTATTACAGGTGGAAGTTCGCTATTTGTTAGCACAACTGTCTAAACCGCAGTCATTCGCTTTGGGGGATGGGACAAGCGGAGCCTTAAGGCAACCTGTTTCCATTGTCCGCCTCCATCACATCGTCTGCCTGTATAGTGTACATTTTCCTGGTGCATGAAATTCTGTCGTTGGGGCAGGCTGAATGATGGAGGGAAGAAAGTTGACTCTAAACTTGTATTTTCCTCATCCTCAGCCAAGCTGGGACTGAATACCCAGGAAATAACCAGAGTTGCTTGGCATTCATTGTACAGCTTCCTGTTCAGTTAAAGGGTCATCTATTTACAGACCCTTTATGGAGCAAAGATTTGATGGCCTCTAATAAATGTTCTGGCTTTGACGAACTGCCATTTCCAATTAAAAAAAAGAAAAAAAATATTGCACTGGAAAATTTCTGTCTAGTTTGAGAGAAATTGAAAAAAGGCAAACTGTGACGAAGTTCTTTAGGTGTTCTTTTTTTCTTTTCTTTTCTTTCCTGTTCTCTTTTCTTCTTTTCTTTTCTCTTTTCTTTTCTTTTCTTCTCTTTTCTTTTCTTTTTTCTTTTCTTTTTGTTTCTTTTAATTTTGTTTCTTTTC
>VYZV01025793.1:689-36430 GCA_013401275.1 Pandion haliaetus
TGTATTTGTCAACAGAAGTGTCTAGCTAGTTAGCACAGATATCAACATATTAAAATTTTGAACAGGGACATATTACTCCTCCCTGCAGCATCAAAAGCTTGCCATGGGCAGAACCACAGCTCATATCCCCTTAAAGATTAGGCTTACATGAGATGTTTTAAGATATCTGAAAGAACAGCATTTATTGAAAGAGCTTCTGAAAGCTAACAAAGATTAAAATCCTCTTTATTAAACAACTATTAATTTTGCAATTATTAAAATTCCAGAATTACCATTATTTCATTAGTAATGACTAATCTTAAAAGGCTTTCAAACTTAAATGCAATATAGGATTACAATGAATTAATCACTACAAGGAAAAATCATGTTCTCTTCATTTTTTTCCTTCATTAAATGAATACTTTAAGAAAAAAAGTTTGAAATTTAACATCTGCAGTTCAAATTCCACCTAAAATCACTGAAGTTGCCTGGCACTTTCTATAACAAATCAATCATTTCCTTATACTTTCCAAAATAACCAATACTCACTGAAATTCACTAGATGAATTAGAATGACAACAGAAAAAATGGAGTGAAATGGGTTAACATACAAACCTTTTACCTATGAAATAAAGGCAAGCAGGAAGCTACATGGAGACTGACACATTCATGCAAGAGGAAAGTACATAACACAGCTGTGTCTCCAACTTCAAAATGTGCAATATGACAAAAAATTTTCCCTGAGCAGTAGTTCAATTTGAAGCTAATCAGTACTGGAGTGCCACTCAAAATAACCTATTTCACCAATCTAACCTAAATTGTCCATCTGACAAGAGTGAGTTTAACCCTTCAAAAAGAACTCTTGGAACTGCATATTTGAGCTTATTCATCAATGACAGAACTTGTTCTCTATTAAAATTATTCTTCCAGACTATCTCTCACAAATGTGGCCACATGCAATAGATGGAAAAAAATCTGGCAGTGCCCCAGAATGTGATTTGTGTCTTAGCAGAAGCTGTGAATGGCCATGTCTGTTTGGAAGCCAGCTAAGCACATGCATACCCAGAAATAGAGTTCAAGATCATTAACATCACTGGGAAACAAAACAAAACAAAAGGAGTTTCTATATCTATATGTCAGAGTATCACCTGTTAAGGTACATGCAAAGTAGAACCAGTCTAGAGAGATCAAAACTGGCCAGCACACGCCAGTCAGCTCACTTTTATGGTGACGAATCCAGGAGTTATAATGGTATGCCAGGATTGTTTTCAAATCTAGATTCCTCTGATTATCAAACGTTCATCAAGAAAGCTAAAAAATGTAAAGACATTANCATTTTCTTACTTATGGTAAAATATCTGGCAGCAACGAATTGCTTAATTAAGAATCCCAGCTATGCTAACTATGTTCACAACTACACCTATAAACATTATATTTAAAAAACTTCTGGAGATTCACATCTATTATCGACTGAGATACAAGAGAAAAGTAGATTTCAAACATAATTAAACATATATAAGTGGAACAATTTTATCCTGATAAGCCTTATATGATTTGAGAAACTAAGACTGGTTTTGATGATCACCATAACTAGATGCCACCTAATGCTTTCACAAATTGTAGAGATTACAGATAATTGTAATATCTAACAAATGCTGAAAAGACTAATAAGGTAGGAGCATCATTAACTGCAGGAGAATTCTTGGCTTATCATAAAAAGAGTAGATAGAAAATCCACCTCTAACATGTTCAAAGTTGGTTAGTATTTATGCAGAATCACACATCTTTCATCCTAACAAGCCTCATATGGAGTTGTTTTCAGATTAATGTTGCTTAATTGATGGCCTAGATGATAACCAAGCACTACATATAGTCCAAACATTGAGGCAAATTTTGGTGAAGGAGAAAAAAAAATAAAAAGAAAGAAAAAAGAAGGCGACTATCAGAGATTCAAAGGACACTTTTTTATAAAAGTCTTCCCAATTCAGCTTTTTCTGTTTTCCAGATCTTGTATTTTATATAGTTAAGATTGGGTCTTGTATCTAACTGTTGCTAGCATTTTTCCTTTAACTATTCCACCTATTATACATATGTACACACACTGATATCCCTATATTTTGGTGATACCAATAGCCTTAGGTTAAGGTTATGTCTTCAATTTTATCTGATTTTTCTTAATTACTCTTTGTGAAAACATCTAAGGGTGCAATTGGCATTTTGACAAAAACAATAAATAACTGGACAAATCAAAAAAATAAATAGGGAGAACAGTGAAACTGTCAGTTTTGTATCACCTGACCCCCCCAAAAAATGTGTTTAACAGTTTAAGTGACTATACAGACTGTTAGATCAACAGGTAAGTTAGGTGTTAGTAAGTCACCTGGACTGAGTAGCTTTCACCCCAGAGTACCAACTGGAAGCTGCAGAACAGCCAGCAAAGCTCTGCAACATCACTGCAAAAAGCCGAGGCAGCAAGACAGTGACAGGTTGTCAGTGCAACCTCCATCTGTAAAGGAGGCTAATTTCTTTCCAAAGAAGCAATTCAAGGAACTAAAGACCACCAAGCCTGACGTCCATTCCTGGCAATCACTTAACACTGTAATACAGAATAATGTCACTGGGTACATTGACAGACATGGTCTGTTGGAAAGAGCCAGCACAATTTCTGTGAGGTAAATCCTGGCTCGGAGACCTGCTGAATGGCTAGGAAGGTATCAGTAAGCACATAGCCAAAGCGAACCAGTGGGCAAAAATTATTTAGAATTTCAGAATGGCGCTAACAAGCTTCCTCCGCAAAGTGAGTTAGAAGAGCTAAGCAGCTGTTGGATGGAGGCAAAGCTTTTGGTTAAGACTGGTACTTGTTTCATTCAATGACTTCATTAGGGCTTTGCAGAAGGCAGTAAGCTGTGCAGTCTGTATCTGCAGATGATTTTAAGATCTTCTGAGTAGTAGTGCAACTCCTGAAGACTTTGCCAAATTAAGTGAGTGGGCAACATGTTGGCAGATGATCTGCAGAGTTGATAATTGTAAGGTAATGTACCTAGGGAAATTAATCTAAGCGATGCCTACATAACCATGAACTCAGACCTAAGAGCTAAAATGAAGGAGAGGGATCCAGAGGTCATTAGCAATGTTTCTCTCAAATTATCAGCTCAATGTACAACAGCAGCCAAAATAATCCAACAAAATGCTGGTAATGATTTAGGAAGGATATTGAAAATAGCGTCATTTTGACACTGTAGAAAACCTCCATTAATGTTTCTCCACAGCTTGCCGTTTGCCTAAGATTTTCTATGTAAATATGAAACAATGGCTGTTTTAGAGTAAATCATGAAATACTTCCACATGAAGTTCTTTAGGTTGACTCCACAGATGGGACAGTAAGTTCAAAAAACCATTTTCATCACAGCAGTAAAATGACTGTCAACTTTCAAACATTTAGCTAGTCTGAAGAATATATCCACCACTTCCTTAAAGTAACTTTCTTCTTGTTATTAATACTATTCAGTTTTACTTTTTTACAAAAAAAACACAAAAAAAAAAAAAAAAAAAAAAAGGCAAATTGTCCAATATTTGGTAATGGATAATTTAACCAATATTAAATTGCAAGAATTACAGTGTCAGATGCCTTCAGAGGAAAACAACTGTGACATGATTTAACATGCCCAAAGAAATAATTTAATAATTTCCATTAGTAAAAAGATGAAGTCAAATATAACTGCTATCCAGTTTTCTGAAATACCTAAAAAGGCATTTAAAGGAACAGAACTACTGTGATAAGTGAGATGAATGGTAATATTGCAAGGACAGTAACCAACAAAAGAGATAAAACTGTGTGCATATAGAATAAAACCATCTGAAAGAGTGGAAAAGTTATTACCAGATGAAACAAGTGAAAAAGGGACTCTCACTAACAATCAATATAAAAATAATTAATATTAATTAATTTTATGTTAGAGTCATCTTGTTACTGTTTAGTTTTACAGAGATCTTTAGAGATCAATGTTAAAGACATTGTACAAAATTGATGATGGGGAGACAAATTTGAAGAGGAAAATGGTGTAAGTTATATATATACACTTACAT
This sequence comes from Pandion haliaetus, assembly GCA_013401275.1. Lineage (NCBI taxonomy): Eukaryota > Metazoa > Chordata > Aves > Accipitriformes > Pandionidae > Pandion > Pandion haliaetus. The sequence goes on from VYZV01025793.1 coordinate 4,755, forward strand.
ATCACAATAATACTGAAATATTTTATGGGAAAATTGTTTTAGATTGGTATACAGAAGGGAAGACCGCTTCCCCACAAAACTAAAAATTGTTTACATAATTTAATATAGCCTCAACCTGACACTGACATTACTTTTATTGAATTCTGGCACATCACTTATGTAACAGTCCTGTACTATTTAAAGAACACAACAGCATCTAAATATACAGACTCCTGGAAAGATCTGTATACATACTTAAATTGCATTAATTTTCTGTACTTTAATATCAATACATATGTAGAGAACCAGGGCACAAATCAGCACGATTAATTTAATTCTAAACCATCATTTACCTGTTAAATCCCTTTGTTTTCTGTTTACTAAATAGGATAGATAAATTCTCTTTTCTCATTCTATGGGTAATAATTTACTTCAGTTCCTTCATCTGGCAAGAGTTACTGCTGCATGACCTTTGGCAATCCAGGTTGACAAAAAATACCAAGAAATTCTCCCCTATCCACATACTCAGCAAATTCTTCAAAAATTCTAATGGATTGTATCCATCAGCTCCTTTTACAAATACTAGACTTGTGTTTTCCTGATTTTTTTTTATTACGCCACTAATTTTATTCTTTATTATAATTTCTACTATATGTATTTAAAGTTCTAAAGAAAAGGATTTAACATGTTACTCTAATAGTCATAGATTTCTCTAAGCAGATTCAATAAGCTTTGTTATTTCCTGCCTCAGTTCTTGGTGGGGGTCAGCACTCTATGGGCCCTTTTTAAAAATCTGCATCATATTTGTCACTTTCTCGTCCCGATACAAAGGCATCTTCAAGCAAGAGGCTGTACGTGATGGTTAGTAGCTCCTCTATCCCATTGCTGTGTTGCTAAAGTATTCTTAAGGAGAGAGTAACTAGTTTGCTATAGTTGATTTTGTAATTTTTGTCTTCTATCAACAGTTTGATTTGAAACAGATTTTCTAACATTCTGTGAGTAAAGGTGGATCCAGAGAAGCTGGATGAAAAAATATAACTTAATCTTTCTTCCATGGCCTTATCTTTCAGATACTTTGCCTTCTTGATCATGCGTTGCTCCTACAGTGTCTGAAAGATTCTCTCTTTCTGATACCATCAGAAAAACAAGAGGATTTAAAAATAGCTTTTATAATTTCTCATTTTAAAATATGTATCATCACCAGCAATCTCCTTTCCCTAAACCTTCCTATATACCCGGGACTTTTGCATTACAGATCTCCCCATCTATCTTTCTTCCACCAAATTTGTGCCAGTTAGGTCATTATCCTCACAAAAAGACAGTGTTCCTCTTCCCTCATAGATTTTGTCAACACTCACACCTGAAACAGTTTTGTTTTTTCTTTTCTCTCTGTCACCAGCCTGTTTAGGACTTTCATTCTCTTGGCTGTTCCTTGCCATTTCACACTTTAATTTTGCCACTACCTATCAATTCGTTGAAGAAACAGAACTCATATTTAAGAGTTCATTTCTAAAACATGATATCGTCAACCTCTTGCTGTTTCACATGTATTATTTCCTACTGCTTTCCTTAAAAAGCCCTATAAATAACTATTTAAATTAACTTGAATGTAATTTAGTTCAATTTACCTAAGTATTAAACCACTTTCCTTTGGCTTTTGATGATGCTTCTTATCACTTCAGGAGCTCCCACAGCTTCAGAAATTACAACAGTGCCATTGGATGTGAAATACTTTGCCCTGCACTATCCTGCCAGCCATGCACTAAGACTTTGTCCCTCCATCTAATATTACAGACAACCACCACCAAAGTCTGTCTTCATCTGCCTACCTCTTGTCCAAACTCTTCCTCTAGAACTGCTCTTCATCCTTTCTTGTGTCCAGACAGTACAGGGCCCTTTGATACTCCACATCATTTTGTAACAGGTTTCCTCTTAAGAAGTCTCATGAAGCTTGCCACACACAGTGTAAACAGTTGCAGCCCATTCTACATGCAGCAGTATTTCTCTGAACTGTTTCACAAAGTCAAAATGATCAAAATAAATGCTATAAAAGTATTACAGTTTAGATTACCAATCAAATTAATATTTTAACCCAGTAAAATATGTACAATGCATTTGTAAAGTCAACATATACTAAAATAACACCATAAAATACAATGACAAATGAAACACCTTGAAAGAACATATCTTTTCAAGAGGTTAGTAAAGTCTTCCCAGAATTAACATAATTTTGGAGCACCTTAGATTCCAGAAGTAGCTTTTAGGTCTGTTTCCTTTACAAAAAGAACTTTTGTATTATTCATTTATTATTATCAGTAAGACCTCCAGAGCATTCTTCTTGCAGGCTTATCATACTCCAAATAATAAAATCCAAACCTCAAGATGTAGGTAGAGTCCTACCCTAATAAATGTCTATTTTTGAGATAACACATCCCTATGAAGATACTTATAGTGGAATAGCAATATGTCTCCCAGCTTCAACACATCTTTTCACAACTGCCTGAGATGCAATGGCCTGTGCAGCAATCTTTTTAAACTTTTATAGGATTAAATTGATTCATAGGCTGATCCTGGGCTTCCCTCCTGCACCAGCAGACATTATATTCTGTATCAAACATATTTATTTGTTTATTTTTTATTTTTTATTCCCCCCCTTTCTTGGATGGAATGTAACAGAGAAAGTATCTGTTAATCTGCTAATATCTTTCAGACACATTTGCTTTGCAGGAGAAGAAAAAGTCTAAAATATATTTTTTTTTCATAATTAAAAATAATCACAATCCTTCAAAATCAGAAAAAAAATTTAAAAAAATGCTTGCAGAAGGTTCTTCAGTATCAAGTTTTGCCTCAATGCACATTATACCTGGAGCTATTAACCCTTCAAAATTCATACATGAAATGGAAAAAAAAAAAATCTTACATGACATTTCATCATTTAAGGGCTGCTGCAATAAGAAGAACAAAAAGCAAATAATACAGGAAAAAAACCCCAACAGTTTACATGAAATTCAAGAAAAGAAACCTGCATGCATTTCATTTCCCCATATAAGTTGTTTAGCCATTTCAAAAGACGATATACAAGATACTACATATATTTATGAATTTTTCAACTCAGTTTCGAACCAAGTAGTTATACAACCATAAGTGCTTATAACAAATACAAATGTCCATGTTTGTTTTTTACAATAAAAAGTTAACATATGCAGTATGTAAATATTTTTACTCAGCTGAGTCAATGACTAGTTTATTACAATCTTAGAAATGGTAACATTTTCTAGAAAATTCAAGTTTCATTCAAATTACATGGTTCATGTAAAGCTCCTCAAATACCTGGTGAAGAGCTGAATATGAAACTATAAAATAGGATGCTGGAAAATTTCAGGAATAAATTAGCTATAAAGGAGTGGCAAATAACTCATCCACAGCCATGAAATAAGGCTCTACTCTGACAACTAATTTGAGAGAAATTCAAGAGAAATTCAGCCGCATGCCAGGACATATTAATGAACCATGTATTCAGTTCTGATCCTATAATCATACTCCTTAGCATTATTTATAACCTTGGATTATTCCAGGAGAAATATCAATTAAATAGGAGGACAACCAAACAAACATACAAGCAAAAAACCCAACAAAACACACCCCCAAAACCCCCAACCCAAACACAGCAAAACTTATACAAGCTACTTAAGTTTTTAAATTAAGGAATTATGCTCACTTATTTTTATGTTCACTTATTTATACCTAGAGCTGGTAACTAACACAAGATTTTACCATACTGACAACTAAATTAATAAAAATTAGGCATATAAATCTGTCAGAGGAGAAAAAGGATCTCTTCTGTCTTTTTAATGTTCTTACCAACCAACTACAACAGCTAGCATTTATTTAGAATTTTCTAGAGTTGTTAACACTTCACCACCATAAATCTTTGAAAGGAACAGTTACCCTTACTTAAACAACATCTCTTTTGGAATGCTATTTAAATTAATTTTGTTAAAAAAAAAAAAAAAAAAAAAAAAAAAACCCCCACCCCAACTTCAATAATAGGCAGTTGTGACTTATTTTGCATATTTGAAAAAATTTCCCTAAAGCCAAGCTCCATATGCATATTGACAGAAACACTAAAGTTGTGATGATAAGATTACATATAATTGAAAGTCCTGTGGGAAATGTGTTTTTCCACTGTATTCTACATGTAATTTTATCTCATTGACTGATACTTTTAATTTGGGCTTTGGTCTTCGAGCTAAGGAGCTTCTAAAAATGAAATATTTCTCTTCCTTTCCATAAAAAGCATACACTTCTGCTTAGATGAGAAACTCATGAATCCTAAATGAAGAGAGGCAAACAGAAACTGTTTAAACTATCTTGAACCACACACAGCTTTGACAGGTGGCACATCATGTATCCTGTAATAACACCCTTCATCAATTGGAAAATAATTACATATATTTCTATATTGTACATAAAAAAGATAAGCTATCCCTTTGAGGCTAGAAATTCTTCCTTTTACCCTAGCATTATTAGCACTTATACCACTAACTATCTTAGTTTCCTATTTTAACTTCTCCATTATAAAACACACAACTGCTAGAAGAAGTATTTTCCATCTTCCCAAAGCCTTTCTAAATTGAAAGGAATGACCAAAGTCACTGTCCCAGCTTCAGCTGGGATTTAGTTAATTTTCTTCCTAGTAGCTGGTATAGTGTTGTGTTTTGGAATTAGGATGAGAAGAATGTTGATATCACACTGATGTTTTCAGTTGTTGCTATGTAATGTTTGGACTAAGTCAAGGATTTTTCAGCTTCTCATGCCCAGCCAGCAAGAAGGCTAGAGGGGCACAAGATATCGGGAGGGGACACAGCCAGGACAGCTGACCCAAAGTGGCCAGCGGGGTATTGCATACCATGTTATGTCATGCCCAGTATATAAACTGGGGGGAGTTGGCCTGGGGGGTGCAGATCACTGCTTGGGAACTGACTGGGTATTGGTCGGCGAGTGGTGAGCAATTGCATTGGGTATCACTTGTTTTGCATATCCCAATTCTTTTATTATTATTGTTACTGTCATTTTATTGCTATTATTATTAATGATTAATTTATCATTATTATTATTGTTTTCCTTTCTGTCCTATTAAACTGTATTTATCTCAACCCATGAGTTTTACTTTTTTTTGATTCTTTTCCCCATCCCACTGGGTGATGGGGGTGAGAGCGAGCAGCTGTGTGGTGCTTAATTGCAGCCTGAGGTTAAACCATGACAGTCACTCGTTGCCCAGAGTCCAAATTAGTACATCTCCAATTACAAGTAAATGAAGTAAAGAGACAGAATTATACCCACCCATAGGCCTAAATTTCTAATGACTGAATTATTTTCTCAATTCAGTAGAGCAAATAACCATTATTTTTTCACCCATTTCCCATATAAGTTTCTTTATCCCATACTTCAACAGGTAATGAGCAGAATATATTAATGCTATGCCAGCCTTCCTCTAAGTAACAGCAATGCCTGTGTTGCAAAAGCATAAGGAGAAAAAAGCTTGCTACTGCTGACTAATCTTATAGCAAGAACGCAGTAAAATCTTGTAATATTTGTCACAGCAAGAATGAAGTAAAATCTCATAATATTTGCTGTGAAAATGCCCTCACCTTTTTTTAAATCTGAATGTAGCAGAACTAATATTACAATGAGTTTTTTCCAGCCTTGAACATTTAATTTCTTGGAATTCATGAAAATAAATGATAATGACAATCAAAGCTGAAGCTGAAAATTTATCAGTATTTGGGACAGTGAAGAATGTTTATTTTTTCATGGATGCAAGAGCTAGCAGCATGGTAAATTCCTTTTTCCAATCACTAGACTCAATTTCCCTGTCCAGAGCTACATGCAAGAATGACTTTTGCTATTGCATTGTGTTGATGGCTGCACATGTAAATAATTTGGGACAGGTTTTAGAGCCCTTACAGGAAAAGCAAACACAAACCTGCAATTTAAGTTTTTGGACTTGTCAAAAAGGTGAACAAAATACCAAACAGTTACAATCTCCTGTAAGACATTACAATGAACTCGTTCAGCAAATAAAACCTGTTCACAGACAATAACCTGAATGACTGAGTGGCCATGTTTATTTCTATGCTAATAATAATCTCAGCAGAACCATGCCAAGTTAATGGTGGACAACAATAAACTTTTCTATATTCTGTTTGCTATCACAATAAATCTTACCTGTTCAGAATAATGTTTTGGTCTGTTTCCCTATCTTTTACTTCTCCCAAACATTATAATGTTTAATAATTCTTATGAGGAACAATTTTATATTATGTATGCACCACCTAGAAATATATCTGAATTTTAATGTGCTTGAGGTGAGGATTTTTTTGGTGAGTGTTTGTGGTGCCAGGACCTCAGATTTATACTAGCCATTCATATACGGCAGACTTAAAATAGCCATAGTAGGTTATGGCAAAAAAAAAAAAAAAAGAAAGCAAGACCAAGGTTACAGTGATCATTTGGAAGAACAGTTTATGTATGTAGCCCAACTGTAAAATGAAGCTGATCCCTTGAAAACTTCCAGAGTTCAGTGGAGCCATCACGATCTTTCTTCTTTATTTAAATTTTTGACTTGTGTACAAATGAAGCTTGTAACACTTTCAGACTATTTTGATAATAGTGAAAAACATGCTGCAAAACCCACTAGTAACAGAAAGGTAGTAAATGTACTTGAATGTATAAATAAATATATCAGATTGAAAGACCGTAATAATTCAAGGGATAAAGTTCTAAAAATATAAATTTTATCTATGGAGGAGATATGAGAACTAAAGGACAGGGAAACAGGACCAAAACATTCTGAACAAGAGAGATTTATTAAGGTAGTAAACATAACATAGAGAAACTTACTGTTCTCCAAACTGAGTGCCCCAAAGGCCTGAGAAGAACATGAAGTCACATACAAACAAATGCTTCTATGGCTTTTCCATTTAGACAAACATTTTGGTAGTTTGTACTGTCTTGTTCATGTTTATCAAACAAATGAGCAGTGGTCATAAACTGACATAATGAAATCTGTCTTATGATTTTGTATTGAGTAGAATATTTAACTAAAAAATAAACAAACTACCTGAGAATTGCAAAACTTCCTAAAAGTTGTAAAATTTGGAACATTTTCACGCCACAGCTTCTCCATTCAGAGCAAAGAACATAGATTGTGCAACTCTTCATTACGAGAGTTCATCTGGTGAATCAAAAGTATACGGTTCCTTTTATTGTGTTTCACTTACAGTGCACGTTGGATGCAGACTTCCACATAATTTTTACAGCAAATTCTCCTTCCTATCTTGAGAAAGGACTTGTATGGATATCAGACTTGTTCATTCGTTGGAATCTTTATTTTTCTATAAAAATAATCTCCCCCTTTTAACTACTTGTCCTCTCACTAGCATTTCAGATTTCATATCCATGTTATTTAAAGAAAAATCATTAACATAAATTAAGTATCAGCTAAACTACAGCTGAATTCCATAGGAAATGACATACAATTCCTTAAAATTTAAGAGAGTATTAACTTTGGAATCCTTGTTTAGCCATAATCTTATATAAAACTAAAAAGACAAGAAACAAAATAATACCACCTATGCTTTTAGAAACTCATTTCATACCTAAATTAATTTATTTACTTAAACTAAGTAACTAGACTTCTTGAATGCTTAAGACATAAAAATAAAACCTTCTGAGGCTGGCTTGTCATGTGGTGCTTTCTATCACTGTTCATAAAGTGGCATTGCCAAAAAAATACTGCAAAAGCAAAAGACATCAAAGGGTGATATTTTAATGACATTCTGGAGAACACTGGCTTTCAGAAGCAGTATTTCTAGATTTTGGGAAATCTCATCCAAAATGCCCATGGGCAAGAGTCAGTTCCAGTTACATTCTGAGTTTCAGGCTTCCCACCTGCAAAAATATATTTTTTTTCTTTTCCAAATACCATTTCCATGCCACAGTCCCAGTCCCACACAAAGAAAAAAAAAAGAGGAAAAAGATGATTTACAAAAGGTTAATACTATACAATGTCTCATATCAGTCCTTTTTGTGTAGCATAGATAAATCACTGAAACATAAGAAATAATATTTCTGGGTATGGGTATCTGGCAGATTATCTCCATTAGTCATCTATGTATGTCTGTTTTTCAGTGTTGGGGAAGACATGTGCCCCTGTAGAATGTTTTGTATAGCATAGTTTGACTTTTATACTTGGAAAGTCAAGAGTTCTGTCTCACTCAGAAGAGGAAAGTGATGGACAATGCTCTCTCACCTAACTGCCAGCTCTTTCCCCGGTTAGGAAAGGATATCCACTGTTTAGTGTACAATCTCCTAAACGCACTTTACTCATCATGTATCCCTCTGTCATAATACTGTTTTGCAGGGCTTTTAATTACTTCTTTTTTTCCCAATGAATTTTAAAAGTCTACTTCCTACTGCCTACTAGCGTTACTGAAGCTTAGGGTGATGTGAAGAGACTACAAATTAGCTTGCTCTTTCAGTACTTTTTACTCATTCAGTCAGTGCCAGAGCACTAAGTACTCTGCCAGCAAGACTGGCACCAGGCTGTAGAATTCTCATGAGACGAAAAAAAGAAAGAAAGAAAAAAAAAAAAGATGCACCCTAGGAAAATAATCTAGGGTATTGCAAGAGTGGGAGAAACTATGACAAAATAGGCCACTTGGGAAGAGCCAGAGCTTAGATATCCAACTGGACTCCACAGCAGAAAGAGAATATAAAAACATACAGCTATAAAAAGTTAATAAAACATTTAATAAAAATATAATATAAACAAATCAGGACAAATAGGTAATTGTTTTTTCTTGAGTAATGTAGTACATTATAACAGGATCCCATACAAGAATATTGGCAGTAATATTTCAGTTCTACTACCCTGACCCACTGCACATTACATACAGTCCCTTAGGACTACTGATACTTCTGCTCAATCTCATTAACTGCAAAGATCTACAGAAAGAGGTTACACAAATGCAGTTTCATTTGTTCCAAACACAATCGTGAAGACAGATTTGCAATTCTAAGCACAACAAGATTACTAAATAATTCTTCTGCTGTGGTGCTCATTTGCATAATTAAAAGCTGGCAACTCTTCATTCAGTGTTCATTTCCTTTACCTACTTGTAATATTATTCAGTTTTCTCAGCGTACATAATTAAAAGGCATATTTACAACTTATAAATAAATAATACTAATAACTAACTATCTAGTTTGAAATATATCAATTACTACCAAATTTTCTGTTGCTTTCTATTGCAGAGTTAGCTGCATCCCCATCAATACAGAAGAGCCAAGCTTACTTCTCAGGGGAATTTAAGAGGTGAAGGGTATATTTTTTCCTGTTACCCAAGACACAAGTGCAATGCTGTTCTGCTCCTGATTTGTGCTAATCAACAAGATGTGTAAGTATACTAAACAATACATACAATAAGCAGGTAACCACATGATTACCCAGACCTTTTCAGTATATCTCCTGGGGGAAAAAAACCCAACTCCACAACATCCCAGACCCACACATACACACATACCAACTGTACTCACATCTAACTCAGCAGTGCTATTCAGTCATTTAAATGAGTTCTCAGATTGGTTGCCTATTATCTAAAGCTTTCTCTATTATAGAAGCAAATGATAAGCACCTTGACACGGTAAATCAGCTCTAAGTTGAGATAAACTGCCCTCTGGAACTGTCATTCACTGTCCAGCAACAAAATATGAACCATCCAGAGAGATTAAGCTTCTCTCAGCACGAGCATCCTGTGGCAAATGCCTGAAATTATACTAATGAAGCTGAACAAAGGAAAAAACCAAAACAGCAGAAAAAGACATTATTAGCCCTAATATAGCTCAAAATATGTTTAGTAAATGAAAGTTTCCTGAGTACTGAAGGAACATATTGTTATGGGTTTGTGAGGTGTGGGGGTTTTTTTCTGTAGCGGGGGAGGGGGCTGCAGGGGTGGCTCCTGTAAGAAGCTGCTGGAAGCTCCCCCGGCTCCAAGTCGGACCCTCCTCTGGCGCAGGCTGACCCCGTCAGTGACGGTGGTAGTGCCTCTGGGAGAACAGATTTAAGAAGGGGAACCTGCAGTGAGTAGTGGGATTGGAATGTGAGAGGAACCCCTCTGCAGATACCGAGGTCAGTGAAGAAGGAGGGGGAGGAGGGGCGCCTGAGGAGGCTGATGGCCCTGCAGCCCGTGGGGAGACGGAAGGCTGTCCCCCTGCAGCCCATGGGGTGAACGGTGGAGTGGAGACCCCCAAGATGGCCGTGACTCCATGGGAAAGCCCACACTGGAGAAGTGTGTGATTGAAGATCGGCCTGCAGAAAGGACCCGTGCCAGGTAAGTTTGTGAGGAACTGAAGCCCGCGGAAAGGACCCACGTTGGAGAAGTTGGTGAAGGACTGTCTCCTGTGGGAGGGACCCCACGGTGGAGCAGGGGACGAGTGAGGAATCTTCCCCCAGAGGAAAGAAGCGGCAGAGACAAGGTGTGGCGAGCTGACCCCAACCCCCATCCCCTGTTCCCCTGCGCCGCCGGGGGGAGGAGGTAGAAAGAACCGGGAATGGAGCTGAGCCGGGAAGGCGGGAGGGGTGGGGGGAGGTGTTCTGATGTTTGGTTTTCCTTCCTAATATCCTTGGTTTTGATTTGATTTGTAGTAAATGAAATGGATTTTGTTTCTTCCCCAAGTTGAGCCTGTCTTTTGCCCGTGACCATAAGTGGGGAGTGATCCCTCCCAGTCCTTGTCTTGACCCACAAGCCTGCCTTTGGATTTTCTCCTCATCCCACCATGGCCGGGGGGGCGGGGGGAGTGAGCGAGCAGCTGTGTGATGCTTTGTTACCATTTACGTATAAATGTACTGTATGCACAATATATTGGACACAGTAAATGTATAGGAACAACATATAGAATATAGGAATAAATTAATAAGAAACACTGCAGTTTGGCTATAACTTTGAATTCTCATTTAGAAACTTACCAGCTGCTTTTCATTTTAATCATAGCTGAGTTTTTCACATTCCCATCCTTTACAAACCTTTTATAGGTGGATAAAATAACTTAAGGTCAAGTGAAAAAGGAGGGTTGCTTTCCCACCAGTGTCCCACTTCTTTGCAGACATCATGATGCAGGCTGAAAGTCTCAGTGACGGCAACAGCAGAACAGGTTCACGTATGATCTTACAAATTTGGGTGTTTTCTTGATTTTTTTTCTAGAGCTATCCAAACCTATTTATTTTCACACTTTGCTGGGAATCTCTGAAGTACAGACTGTCATGACTCTCTAAGACTTTATCAGTCTTTCTCAGATCTTTGTACCTGTCTACCAAGATTATCTTCTGCTTTCCCTTCAACCGTATTGTATTCTGAATATTCCTCTTTCTGTACATTTCATTTTCTCTACTCCATGCAAATTATTCAACTCCTGCTTTAAGCTTCCATTTTTATTTTTTGCAACTCTCACTGACTGAATTTGTCTTGCAGTTACTCCTCATTCAGACATTTTGAATCACCTGTCAATCAAGCCAGTAATAATTCAACACTGAAACTGCATTGCAAGATGCAATGCAGAAATAGGTATTTTTATTAACTGATACGTTACAATGCAAATTCTGTTTAGGTCTTTACAATACAAATTGTTCCATGAATCTCCTAAGTTTGTGTGAATGCAACTTGAGACTTCCTTCTCCTCACCCCTCTCCAGCTCCATTTTGGAGCAGGAAGGACCTGAGGACAATTTCACCAACTAATGCCACTTTGCTGAACTAAGAAACAGAAGAAATAAGGAATGATGCAGCTAGAATAGAATATGCTAAGAAGAATGTAGCTGGACCCAGGAGTATGGATTACACAGCTTACTGGAATAGTCTTTCAACACCCTGGTTTTCATCTATTAGCTTTCACAGTAATGCAGACATTGAGGACCACAGGAATGTAGGAAACTGTTTTAAAAATTTTGTTGTCTAATTCAGAGCTTGTGTTTAAATTCATGCTTTTAGGATCAATATCTCAATCACTGGGTTATAGATAGGGCACAAGACTTAGGCTACAGATATATGCATACTAGTACAGTGGTTGCATATCTGCATAAAAGCTGTCTAACTACACTGACAAACAGGAATGCAGAAGGAAAACAAACCAGCACAGGCTTGACTGAGAAAGTTTTTGGCACCCAGACTGCATGATCAGTTTTCCTCCTTCAAGTGCCATGACCTTACTGGGTTCTTAACAATGGCAGCATGATTAAAACTAGTAAGTCTTGCCAAGTTCTTCTAGCAAACGTGTATTTGGGGGGAACTGACGTTCCTTTAGAAGGTCAGGAATTTTACTTTCCAAAACCAGATGAAAGCCCACAAAAATGCAGCCCTGCAATTCACCAACAGAAATGTGTCAACTGTTGCAGCTTAATGGGGAAAAGAAAAAAAAAAGGAAAAAAAAAAAGCAATTCTAGATGTAGCTTTTTACTAGTAAAAGCATCCGAAAGTGCATCAGCAGATGAAGCAATTAAAAACAGAGGCTTATCCAAAAGACTCTACTATTAACTTCCACAAGATTTTCATTACACATCTGAATAGAAGCTAAACCGCTGAGGTTTTCCTGATAAGGTGATAAATACTTGGTTCTTGCCTTTGAGCAGTAAGAACAGAATTATATTACCGCAATTGAAAAAAGCAGGGGTGAGCTGTAATTTGTTACTCTGCTGTTGTGGAATCTCCTTGTCTCATCTTTGTAGAACTGAAGAATAATGTCTCAACATAAGAAAACTAAATAGAAAACTAAATCAAAACCACATACCCTTCATTGTAAGCTACATATATACTGTTCAAATAAAAGAATGAGAATTATAAAAAGATATATGATTCATAGGAGTCAGACCGAATGTTGTTATAACATCTACTACATTTTCCATAATCTTTTATGTAGGCATTTCATGACCCAGAACTGAATTCAGAACATGATATATTTTACAAAGTTAGTAACTATTTTATAATTTCCTCCATTGGATAAAGGTGAACTTATCAATGAAATATAAACTGCAACCTGCTTTCTAGGTGCAAGCAATCATGTCCTATATCCCTTGCTTAAGCACAAGCAAATAGAAATTTTTTGTAGTCCAGTAAATTAACATTTTTATATATGTTAACATAGACAGAACACCCACTCAATTAAAAAAACTCGATTATGTAACTCAAAATCTTTATGAACACAAATAAAAAAATTGTAACTGTCTTGTCTGAAACTAGACTGGAAGCATAAAATCATTAATTATGATATAGAAGCGACAAAATATTTAAGAAATAGCAGCATGACCTAACTATTAAAATGGTAAAAGGATATGAATCTCAGGAGTTATTGCAAAGGTGTTTAACAATTCACTGTTAAGTGGAATTTAAAGGTTTACTGGGCTTTGATGCTTCTAAGAAAACTCTTTAAGAAACACTCAAAACATTAATACACATTCTGAAGATATGATGCAGACATGATATAATGCAGATGTGAAAGATTGAGGAATTCTAAAAGACTAGAGGCAAAAAAGCCTAAAGTTTGCAAAACTAAAAGGGCAAATGAGATGAGCAGATTACATTTAAATTAACAAGACAAAATTGTGGGAAAGCAGCAATCAGACTAATGAAATCATTAAAGTGTAATAAAATATAAATACATAATTTCTTACAACAAACAGCTGATACTTTATTCTGATGAGATTTAGTTCATCAGTTATAAATTGAACTAACATTAAATGTATTTAGGCTCTCCTACAGCTACATATTAAGCAGCAGGTCTAAAGGAAACTCTGCACTTCCAGAAAAACTTACAAAGGCAGCTCGTACAGCTGTCCCATGCCATTTTCAGTGCCTGGCAGTGGATAGCCCCAGGTCACCCATTGTGTATGTCTGGGTTCCAGCCCAAGAAACTTTCCTCTCCCTCTCACTACAGGGGACATAGCAAGTAAACCCTGGCTTTGATTTCCAGTGTCAGTGGCAAAACTATTAGTATTACAGCACCTAACTACAGGGCAATTGTGTCACTTACGACATTGTAATTAAAAGAAAAGCCAGTAGATTCCAGTAGTTGATCCATGATTTCAAAACTAGTACTTATCAGACTTACAGCACCTATAGCCAAGCACAAGTTTCCCTTCTGGTTTTCATGTTCATTTGCTAAAGAATGAGCAAACACTGGTCTGAATTTACACTGTGATGAGCAAAACTCCTTTCAGCTATGTTTACAGACAGGCTATTCTAGCAACCCCAGAAATAAATTGAGAACCACAGAAACAAATTACCAAATAAGTGTTATAATTTATATATATTTCTCTGACTTATCAGTAAAGAATTCCTATGGGTAATGCAGAGAGGATATGAAGTATCCTCTTTCTGTGTAAGAATTATTCCCTTTATTTCCAATATTTTGATGATAAAATTTCTCATTCAAACTAACGTAAGAGTGCATTAGCAATCTCATTGACCCGCTTTTTCTGTTTATTATACATAGCCATCCATCAAGAACACTGAACTACTGAAGTGGCACTCAGCAACATAATTTTATCTGTTTTATTCAGTCTGATTAGGCTACACTCCTTTATTAAATGGAAGTTCATGTAAAGTACAGATAGGGAACACAGAAAAGACATGTTATAAACCATATTGGATACTAGGAAATAAAAGTGGCAGACTCTAGTCTTTGGACTAGACTAACAAAACACTGAATTGCACAAAACTACTTGCTCTGAAGCCTCTGTTGTGGTTTAACCCCAGCCAGCAACTAAAGCACCACGCAGCCACTCACTCACTTCCCCCCCACACCCAGTGGGATGGAGGAGAAAATCAGGAAAAAAACCTAAAAATCGTGTGTTGAGATAAGAACGGTTTAATAGAACAGAAAAGAAGAAACTAATAATTATAATAATAACACTAATGAAACTTTAAAACTTTGAAGAAAAACTATATATAAATACGCAGACAGAAATAGGTGTCACAGCTGATGCAACTGAAAGGAAAGCTTAAGATTCACAAAATTGTATTACAATAGAGTATTTAACATTAATCATTAGTTACTGAGGCAAGTATAAAGTGTAATTAAGAATATGATTACCAGAGATTTACTTCCATGCAAAACATACAACAGCCTCTATTAATCATACCCATGAATATGTGTTGCATATTCTTCCTCCCTAACAAAAACACTTTTAAACTTAAATAATGAATAACATAAGCTACCTCTGAAACTTAATCATAAAAAAGTAAAACTACAAAACCCTAATTAAAGCAGAAGACTGCCATTTTTTGACCACAAATGCCCCTACTTCTCTTCGTCCTTAGCTAGCTCCCCAAATGTTAGCTTTTTTTGATTATGGAATCCAGCTCTAGATATTACTACGAGTCACACTTGCAATGAGCTGACCAGTAATTAACCCCTTAAAACTCTTTGTAACACATTAAATCCTATACAGAGGATTAGGAGTCAAATCCTGGACTAATTTTTTCTTCACTCAAATGAATTACATCAGTGTGAAAGTTCACACGTAGAAGTAAATAGTAAATCATGAGAACGAAGGTTTTAAAATTTTCACAACTGAGATGGTTAATCATAAAAGCAGAACTAATCAGTACTAAGTTTCAGCAGCCTAAGTAATTTTAAAATTGGTATACAGGATATAAACTAGGAATGTTCCTCAAACTTCGGCATATATGCTGCCCAAATTTAAAATTGACCATAGGATAGCAATTGTGTCAGAAATTGCCTGCTGTTAACTCCTGTGTTTTGAATAAGAATAACATGAGATTCACAGTATAGCATAATTCATAATTCAATGGAAAAATCTGGTGGAAGACTTTCACCAGGTAAATCAGAATTACAAAAAAAACCCCTCAAACAGTTTAGATATGTTAATATTCACTGTATAATTTCAGGTTGATTTTTTGCTTTTTCTATGTGCACTTGTACATCATACTGAATTTATTCTCAGGAATGTGCATGTTTTCACTGATTAATTTCCCCATTTACACTCTTCCGAGTAATTCCATCTAACTCCTTCTCTGACTAATTTCCCCTATCATAGTTGAGTTCTGTCTCCCAGATTTAACTTGAACTCAGGGACTTGAACCTCAATACCATTCATTTGAACTTCAATACTTTGGGAGCTTCATGGTGATAATTTGCTATCAAAGTTCAGTTCAGTTTCTTCACAAACTCTTTGTTCATTTGAAGCTCTTCCACTGCAGCCTCAGTAACAGTTCCTAGATCTTCCAGCCAGGAAATACCATCTTATGATGAATGATTGAAGCTGGTCACACTACTGCTGCCTCACATCTGTTTTTCTAGCATGACGTGAAGCTATCAGCTCTTTAAGAAACTGCTCAATGTTATAGCTTCTCCCAGACTTCTACAAGTGCCTCTAACATAGAGTGTTAGGCTTTTTAAAACGCTCAGTTCCAGCTCCTGTCAGATTTCATTATAGGCTGGCTTAAACGTCACAGTTAATAGCACTAGTCCTTGAGCACAGAAGAACTTTCTACCAGAAGACTACACTACTTGTGCAGGGTCCAGTATGGCAAAGAGTTCAGCTTAACCTCTGCTATAAGTACATGGCAACACTTCTAGTACAAAAGCTTCTGAAGACTATGATAAGCCAGTGTAGCTAAAAAAACCCCAAACAAACAAACAAACCAACCGCAACCCACTCTAACAGGAAAAACTCCAGACAAATGCTGGTATTACAGGAAAGAAGCCAGGTATAGTGTAAAATTCTCTGTGAATGGGAGTACTGTATGCTCAGCTTTTAATAATGTTTTCAAAACCATTCAAACAAATTTGCTTTGTTTTTAAGTTTGTAATAAATTCAATTTAAGACAACACTAAAGCAATTGCTGAAAATTGTGAAGAAAGTAAGTCCAACAACTTTCCACAAATTGGTAGAGGATGTGTCTTTTGTTGGAGGAAGTTTTTAACATGCAAACCACTGGAAAAGTAGGAGAACACTTCCTATAATCAGTATTTATTCCTTACCCTATGTAAGTATTCCTCATTAGAGGATTCATCATCCTTGTCTTTAATCATGGAATTTTTTTGTTGTTCAGTGTTGCTAGCACCTTCTAGAGAAAAAGCCTGTATTTAAGCCACCCTGTGACACCTGTGTATCCGACTCATGCAGATGCTACTAAGAGATAAATTTCTTCCACTGGCTTGAAACTGCAATATAAGCCATTTATCAGTCATGAATCAAATATTTTTTTTATTAAACTGCTATTGTCAGGAGCAGTACATAGCAAATATTACCCCCGAAAAGTTTTCTAAAGCAATACATTTTTCTTGCGATACATTTTTCAAGCCTGCTACTCGGTTCTGATTTGCCTTGGAGTGGCAAAATGAATCAGAACTCATATCCTGACTGCACAAAACCCCCAGCATTTCTCATATCTCTTCTATATTTTTTTTCTGAATGTGTTGTTACAGCCATCATCAGACAGGACATGTTGTCTAATTCATACTAAAAGCTCATAAAAAGGAACCGTAAGTCACAGGCCAAAATGAATGTCAGCTACATGTTTCACTTGAAAGAGCCAAAACAGCTTATCATATTGGCAGAACAAGAAACAATCACAGAAACAATCAACAATACAACTGATAGCCAAGATATTTTCAGAAGTCCCCTGCACAGATTACATGGATCTAAGGTGTGATCTCTGTTTACATACACTTCTTTCTCCACCACTTGGATCATGGTTTATGTGGGAACTGGGCTGTTACCAGCTTTCAGCTGCCACCTACCTCCCACTATTCGCAGTATTGGCTAGAACTTCAGCAATACAATGAATATGTGCACTGAAAATATAAAACATTTGTATTTGTGTAATAGTAACCCACCTGCCTGAACTGGGTAAGTGAATAGAGTTTATATTGCCTGAAACTGCTGTGAGAGACAGAAACAGTTAATGTCTCAAACATTGTGGTGGGGCAAGTTCGGTATAATGATGAACCCTGCATAGCAAGGAACCACAGGAGAAAAGAAGCCAATCAGCACAGATCAGCACAGGACATCAGCAACAGTACAGGGAGGGCGTGCTGGAGGGTGCGCAGCTCCGTGTTCTGTGTTCTGATAACGCTGAGCAGGGCAGCTCACCATGCATGGCCAAAAATCAAACAATGGTCACGTCTGCATGGAGGAAAAAGTTACTCACCAAATGACCCCCAAGCCCACCGACCCATTTCCTGAAAGTTCTGAAAGCACAAACCACGCATGATACCTAATTAGGCTCATGAGTTTGAGTGCCTATCCCAACGAGGGGCAAGGATGATAAAAGGACACAAACAGAAGCCCCATGCATGTGCGCCCACTGGAACTGGACCCCTTGGCTGACTGGACCAACGCTGGAACCAGGACCAGTGAAATCCTTCTCTTTTCTTTACCTCTTCCTCTCCCTATCTTGCTCTCTCTTTCTCTTTCCTTCATAATCCCTACACCTCATCCACCCCTTTAGACATGAACCGTTGACCAAGTGTGGGACTAAGAGTGGATCCAGCTGCCATTCTCTGAGGAGGAGTCTAGAAAACAAGGGGGTCCGCTCTGAACCTTGTGAGCCAATGGGGGGGGATCTCCTTCTTCCCTGAATTGATGTATATGGTTACCACAGGTTACATGGTTTACTGGGGTAGTTTCATGCCAGTTCCTGTTGTGAGAAACCCTGCCACCAACTGTTAACACCTCCCCAGTTCAGTTTGCTTCTGTCATGAATAAAATCTTTAACTGATTGTTTGGTGTCATTTCACCTTAATTTAGCCCGGCAGAATTCTGAATTCACCACGACCGCACCCCCCGCCCTGGTGTGTCCAGCCGAGGTTGTGACAACTACATCCACTCACTTACCTGGTTTACAGAGACTTGATATAAGCCAGATCCATACTGACATACTGAACTAGAAAACAGCTTTTAAACGAAATATAGTTTGCCTTCTCTTGTTGACATCTCTCAATCCAGATGAGTAAACTACACTGAAAAATTCACGTTACAGGCAAAACCACCATTTTGACACATTAGATTCCCAGTGTGGGCACTGGCAAGGATAATTCTCTGGCTACCAGTCACACCATATCAAAAACAGACCAGAACTGTTACAAAAAGAAACACCTATAGCAAATAACAAGTCTAAGTTACATATATAGCAACTTTCCCAAGCCTCTCTCCATGACCCTGAGCTGGTCGATAGAGGTTAATACAATCGACAACAGTAGCACAAGTCTACCACAGTGTGCTATTCCTTCAGTCCTTCCAGCTGGTTTTGTACAACCACAATCTATAGTTCCTAACCTTTATTCAGAATTTTCACAGAGGCAAAAAGGCTTTGATCACTTTAAAACACAATACATAATAAATGCAACTCCAAAGTTGAGTTTGTGTAGCTAGAGAGGACATTTCTTCAGGAAATACATTTTTATTGGGTTTGTGTGGCAAGGTTTTGGTAGTGGGGGGGTTACAGGTGTAGCTTCTGTGAGAAGATGCTAGAAGATTCCCATGTGTCCAACAGAGCCAATGCCAGCTGGCTCCAAGACAGACCCATCGCTGTCCAAGGCCGAGCCCATCAGCGACGGTGGTAGCGCCTCTGGGATTAACAGATTTAAGAAGGGAAAAAAAGTTGTGGTGGGCACAGTAAACGGCAGCTGGAGAGAGGAGTGAGAACATGTAAGAGAAACAACCCTGCAGACACCAAGGTCAGTGAAGAAGGAAGGGGAGGACGTGCTCCAGGTGCTGGAGCAGAGATTCCCCTGCAGCCCGTGGGGAAGACCATGGTGAGGCAGGCTGAACCCCTGCAGCCCATGGAGGTCCATGGTGGAGCAGATATCCACCTGCAGCCCGGGGAGGACCCCACGCCGGAGCAGGTGGATGCCTGATGGAGGCTGTGACCCCGTGGGAAGCCCATGCTGGAGCAGGCTCCTGGCAGGACCTGTGGACCCATGGAAAGAGGAGCCCATGCTGAAGCAGGTTTTCTGGTAGGACTTGTGACCACACAGGGCACCCACGCTGGAGCAGTCTGTGCCTGAAGGACTGCATGCTGTGGAAGGGACCCAAGCTGGAGTAGTTCATGAAGAGCTGAAGCCCATGGGAAGGACCCACGTTGGAGAACTTAGTGGAGGACTGTCTCCCGTGGGAGAGACCCCACGCTGGAGCAGGAGAAGAGTGTGATGTGTCCTGCCCCTGAGGAGGATGAAGCGGCAGAAACAAGGTGTGAGGAACTGATCCAACCCCCACTCCCCATCCCCCTGTGCCACCAGGAGGGGAGGAGGTAGAGAAAATTGGGAGTGAAGCTGTGCCTGGGAAGGAAGGAGGGGTGGAGGGCACGTGTTCTTCAGATTTTGTTTTATTTCTCATTACCCTACACTGTTTGGCAGTAAATTAAGTTAATTTTCCCAAGTCAAGTCTGTTTTGCCAGCGACAGTAATTGGTTGAGTGATTTCTCCCTGTCCTTGTCTCAACCCATGAACCTTTTCTTATATTTTCTCTCCCCTGTCCAGCTGAGGAGGGGGAGTGATAAAGCAGCTTTGGTGGGCACCTGGCATCCAGCCAGGGTCAACCCACCACAATTTATGGTTTTTTTCACGATATACAGCAAGAATTACTTGTGACTGTTTATGCAGGAATCCAGAAGACAGAATTGCCCATCAATCATTTCCATATACATTCTCCCATGTTAAGGCAGAATTACAGTTCATAGATGAACCAATTATCTTGTCTCAAATCCCTTCCATCATCACAAACAACAAGGCATAACCCTTTTGCTTCCTTGTTGATTTTTTGTTATGTATATCAAAAGACACTTAACAGTATGCATTCTAGAAAATCAAAAATGAAAAAAAAAAAAATCATTGCTGAGGGTCATAACTGTTATTTTCAAAGCTCTCTGCAGACAGATCTGAATAATATCAACTTCTACTCTAAAGCTCAAAAAGGACAATGTTTAATTTTTCATTACACACAAGTTGGCTGAAATCGAGCACCATCTCAGTAATACTACAAGATTTCCAGTGACATTAGTTCTCTGTTTTGTTCTGGTTACACAGGCTTTGCATCTTTCCTAAAGTATACTTCAAAATTCTTAACAACATTTCTAACGTGAGAGTGCTTACCTTTTAAAGATCTTAATTCTAATGTGAAAATTAAATGCTTTTCTACTTTTGAAACTGAAGTGGCAATCTCTGTCAAGCTCTACTATTCTGAAATCCAATATATGAAAAAAAGAATAATAAAAACTCTAGATAAATTAGATAGAATTTACTAAGAGCAGAGAATTAGTTCATTTACAAATTAATCAAAGCCATGTACCCAAAGTACCATTTAAATAATTTGGAAAAGTTAACATGTATTTTGTTTCACTGATAGTTAAAAAAGTCCTTTCTTATGCAATTGCAATTCACACCTTTTCCAAAAGCCCTATGTACATCGAAAACAGGCAACAAAAAAGTTAGCCTCAACCTGTACCACAACAGGTAAAAAAAACCCACCACAATGACAGTTAAAGAAGGTGCCATCCAAAAACATAGAATCAGTTTTATTTTAATGCAGAGCATATTTTTTTTTAATCCAGCTGTTAAAGAGAGATGCAATAACTGGTTCAAAAAGACAGTGTGTGGAAAGAATATAAATGTTATTTTAGATTCCATTTTGCTTAGAATTAGAGACATGAAATAAACTTTTTAAGTCAGCACAGATCAGAAAGAATTTTTACTTTCACTGCTTGGTTTCAGTAAATAAAACATTTACACAACTCTAAGACAGCAAAAGACAAATTATTTTTCCTCGCTCACCTATGTATGTGTGCCATAAGTTACAAAGAGAAAGTATATATAAGTACACCCCCCCCTACTATTATAATAAATTAGGAATTTTAGTGCTATTGATAATGATTCCCAGGCCTTCAGAAGCATTACTGTTTTGAGAATTAAATTTTATAATTATTTCTCATTTAAAATACATTAGCATAAATAGAGATTAGTTCTGAGACTAATTTATACGGCTACTGTTTTCAACTGTTATCACTTATATCAGAAAACACCTATTCACACAGCAGCTGGCACAGATAAACATTAGAGTAATTTTCTATTGTGAATGGTCTAGTAGTGGAAAAAAAAATCTACTGGATCCTAATCATTTCAAACTTTTCATCATATTGCCAATCTCAAATTTAAGAATTAACTAGCAAAATCACAAAAATGATATTTTCCTAAAAATAAATTGTTATTCATAGACTGGATCTTTAAAAAAGTAAAAAAATATGCAAGAAGACATTGTGGAAATTAGTTTCAGTGTCAGGCTTATGTTCAGGCTCAGGTCGCACAGCAACAAAAAGGGTATGCCACAGCGTAGAAACGGAATGAATTTCTTTCAGTGCACAAAATAAAGGTTAGGCCTGTATTTCCGTTACTGAATTTCTGCTGTCAGAAGAATTTGTAGGTTCCGAGAAAACCATATTAAGTACGAAAAATGGAAAATTCCCAAATTCCATGTAGAAATCCATGGTAAAATAGTGTCCTGGAAAACATTTTCCAAGACAGCCAGGTATTCTATTTGCGTTATGCTTTTCAGGTGTTCAAGATTTCCACAGATTTCTACGTAGAGCCATTGTAAAGTTCAAAGGTTGGTTGGTTTTAAATGAAACATATATCCTCCACAGTTGTTTTACATAAGAAAACAAACAGGACTGACAGTTTGTAAGACTAAAAGAAAATTCAATGGTTCCGCTATGACCATTTTCTTAGACACTACCTGCCTACTAATTCTACAACACTGCCAAAAAAACTAGGATTGCAGTTATATTATATGCAAGAACAAACCTACAAAGGTAAATAAGTTATCATTCTTGTTAAAATTCTAGTGCTATACACTGTTATAAACACTTAGATTTTCAGGGACCACACTAAATTCTCTTGCAACAATAAGCTCAAAGACAACTCCTCTCTGTACCAAAAAGTAATTTCTGCAAAACCAGAAGACTATGAATCCATAGATTCTCTGGCAAACCAGCCAGAATATTCAGTCTGGCATCCTGGGTTGGCAACCCTCAAGTGAAAAATCTAACAAAAATAGAATCTCAGAAGAGCTGTATTCCCTTATTTTACAGTAAAACCAACTCTTGCACTGCCTTTTTCAACATAATAGAGAAGCATGTATTGACCAAAAATAATTGTCTTGCATGCTAATTTTTGGCAGCCACATGAAGGGAGAGCAGTTGCACTGTCTTGAAAGGTTGTGAATGGCCATTCAGATGTTAAGCACAACAGAATTGTTCAGGCTTTTGACTTTTAAGGATGTTTCATCCATTCCTTCCTACGATGAAGATCACTCTTCAGGAGGTAAACAAAATTCTTAATATCTCCACATTACCGTGTGTCTATTGAATCTATAGAAGTATATGTGCAAATATTACAAAATATACCTAAGAATATTAGTTTAAGCATTTTTGCTGATCGCTTGACATACAACTAAATAGTAAATACCAACTGGAAATTATCCTGACTAAATATTCATATTAGTACATAAATGAAGTGAATGATGACATTGACTGGTTTCAAGTAGAGGGATTTTTAGTTATTCTGACATTAAATTCTGAAAACATCATATGGTGTTTTGCTTACAAGTGTAATGTTCTATATTCTTGTTCCCATTTGCATTGCCTAACGCACTCAGTTACAATCACAATATTCCTGCCATTATTTTATAAAAAGAATAGATTTTGACTAATCTACTGTAAAACTTATCTATGCAAGTGTTTAAAAAAAAAAAGAGCATGCTCCTACCCTGTAGGTTACAAATGCTCCAATGATGCTAAAATACTTGATGTGACTTAGGACAAATGGCAGTAGTACCACACACCTGGAATTACATAAGTACATAAAATGAATTAAACGTGCCTAAGCTACAGAAAATTAGGCAGTGATATAATCAAGAAGTTAGCCTCATTACTACCCCAAATTTTTATATAAATCATTCCACATATTTCAACAGGGTATTAACACATAATGCTTCTAATGATAATCTATATATTACACTGTCATGTATTTACTGGCCTAACTGATTGGGAAAATTAAGTCTCTTCTTCCAAGTATTTTTTTAAATAATGCATTTTTACCCCATTATAAAAGAAGTGAAGGATTTAGCAGATGATACTATCATGTTGTAGATTAATGTTAGCCAAAGAGAAATCATTCACGGATATTAACTTCGTATATATTTTATACATATTTCTTTCTGTTTAGTTATACACAAAGTCCTTGAAATAGCTGGGATTTGCCTTCCCACGTGCTCTTAAAGATGGAAAAAATATTGTCATGGTTTAACCCCAGCCAGCAACTAAGCACCATGCAGCCGCTCACTCTCAGCCCCATCACCCAGTGGGATGGTGAAAAGAATCAAAAAAAAAGTAAAACTCATGGGTTGAGATAAATACAGTTTAGTAGGACAGAAAAGAAGAAAATAATAAATAATAATAATAGCAATAAAATGACAGTACTAATAACAAAAAATTGGAATATGCAAAACAAGTGATGCACAATGTAATTGCTCACCACTCACTGACCGATGCCCAGTTAGTTCCTGAGCAGCGATCTGCACCCCCCAGCCAACTCCCCCAGTTTATATACTGGGCATGACATCACATGGTATGGAATACACTGTTGGCCACTTTGGGTCAGCTGCCCTGGCTGTGTCCCCTCCCAACTTCTTGTGCCCCTCCAGCCTTCTTGCTGGCTGGGCATCAGAAGCTGAAAAATCCTTGACTTTAGACTAAACATTACTTAGAAACAACTGAAAACATCAGTGTGTTATCAACATTCTTCTCACCCTAAACTCAACACAGAACACTGTACCAGCTACTAGGAAGAAAATTAACTCTATCCCAGCTGAAACCAGAACAAATATGAACCATAATAAGAAAACAATCCTCCCAGCACTCAGCTGTAATTTTCCTCTAAAGGTTTACAAGGAAAAAAAACAAAAAACAAAACACAACCCAAAATCATGAGAAAAACCTTATTCTTATGCATTAAGTTTTTTCCTGCTTCCCTGCCGATTTTTGGAAGGCTCCTTCAGACAGATAAGGTAGAAGTATGACATAACAAACATATTATTTCTTCAACAACTTTTCCAGAATTTGGGTCCATATTTTTCCCTCTTATCACCTGCAATTTCACAATCATAAGACTTCTCTGAAAAGCCCAGATACTGTTCTTGAATAAAGTGTATGTTTTTTTCATTGCAAATTCTGAAATTTCCTTTTTAATTCCAAAAATCTTTACATTTTTTTCTGTTTGCGAAAAAAAGAAAAAAAGAAAAAAAGAAAAAAACAAAACCCAACAAAAAATTTCTATGTTGGAATGTCTAATTCCTGGTATTATTTTTCTGATGCACTTAATTCTTCAATGTATTTTTTATTATTAACAGTTCATTTATAGAAACATATGTTGTCAACAACACTTCCAAACACAAAAGTTTCAGAATCTTTAGAGTATCACAATGCACTATAAGAAAAACCTGAAAAAAGTACTGTATTGCATAAGTGACAAAAAAGGAGAAACTGAGGAAGTAAAAAAATAATTCAACATTTCTTTCTAAATATTAAATAGAAGAAACTCCAAATATATTCCAGATTTGTAGAAGTTAGTTATATGATTTAAATAAACTGGTTTTGGTGACAGAGTACAGGTCAGGAAATTTTGCTTACAATTTTCAAAAGACTTTTTGCAACAATCTAGTTACAAAGTGATAGCTAAATAAAATAAAACCTTTGTTTAAAAAGATCTATTATTTCTACTTCCCGAAAAAAAGGAAAAGAAAAAAGTTTGACAACATTTCCTTGGAGACTCCAAGTTACTAATGTGGGAAAAAAACCAAACCAAAACAAAACAAAAAAAACCCCCAAACCCAATAAGACTTATTTTAGAGATAGCAGATTTTAAAAAGAAATCCTCGCCACTGTAGTTAAGTGAACATTAAAATTTAGCAACAGTAACAGTTAGGTATCATCACCTACCGCTGGCTTTATTTGAGCTATAAAATCTGTGATTGTTTAAATGGAAAGGCTATCAGAATCTGCCAGATTGGTGCTAATGAGCAAAATGGTAATAAGGTAAGGTTATATAAATGAGCTTGAGGACACAAAACATGCTTGCACCTGTTTCCTTTTTTCCTTTTAGAAAGTGCTTTTTTTGGATATCCTTCACGTTCATAGCTTCCGCACCACTCATCCAAAGATTTGCACAGTTGGAGAGCTAGGTCTTTATTCTGACAGGACTAACAGTGTGAAATATATTCCTTTTTCTGTGTTTCACTGTATCACTAATCTATTTCAACAAAACAGCACTTGAAGCACCTGCAAAACACCAGCTTTCTTCAAATTTACTGGCATTCTGAAAACCTCACCCTTTCTGCTGCTAAGCTGAATATTAATACAAGTTAATTGTTTAAGTATTTTTTAGAATTTTTAGATCATAGCACTAAAGTTATTACTTCCAATCTTATTATGAAGTCTTCCAGCAAAGTGTGTAACAATAAATAACATCTAATTGCAAAATATTTTGAAAAGTCAGCCATATATTTATGCAATTAAAAATGCATGCAAATATACAAAACTACTTGTGAATACATTTTCTGGATGTATTTGCAGTCCACCTCACTGGACTTGGACAAAGGGGCTCTAAATTCCAGTGGTAAGCTGAATAATCTTAAACATACCTTCACTTCAATCTTTCAATTTTTCCATCCAGAAAATATTTCCCTCCTTAACAAAATGCTAGAAAATGTATTGAGAAACTGCTAGCTAGGATCTGCAGTGTTATTCATAGACTGAAACATGTTTTCATCCAGATTAAAGATACCATTTTATAGTGATCCCATATCTGTTTCCAACAGAAACTGGAATAACAAAATTGCATAAATGTATGACAACTTAAAATTATATAAACCATAGAAAACTTTTATGCTGATTTTCAATGAATGGATGAATGGCATCTAAACATAGATAAATAATGCATATGGCAGCCTGCAAATCTCAAACTGACAAAGTAATTAAAGATTATTTGGGGTTTTCATAGTCTTTTCATAGATTTCCATAAGAAAGCTACTGTTTTATGTAACTTTAGGAATAGAGACAAAACTAACAGCATTTACTTTCACCAATTGACTTGCAGTCTACCTACAAAAAGTTTTCAGAAAAGCAAACTGCATTCAGTGAAACTATTGTGGGTGAAAACAAGTAAATATGGCTATTGAATAAGTGAAAAGCTGATTTTTTATTTCCTTATAAATTCTCAAACTGTGAAATTTAGCAAAAATATGTGTTTTTGTCACCATATTACTATTATGCCAATGTGGGGGAGGTGTTGTGGTTTAACCCCAGACGGCAACTAAGCACCACAGAGCCACTCACTCACCTCCCTCACAGTGGGACTGGGGAGAGAATCAGAATGGTAAAAGTGAGAAGACTTGTGAATTGAGATAAGGATAGTTTAATAGGTAAAGCAAAAGCCAGGCACACAAGCAAAGCAAACCAAGGAATTAATTCATGACTTCCCATTGGCAGGCAGGTGTTCAGCCATCTCCAGGAAAGCATGGATCCATCACGCGTAACCATTACTCGGGTAGACAAATGCCATCACTTTGAATGTCACACCATTCCTCCTTCTTCTCCCAGCTTTATATACTGAGCATGATGTTCATATAGCCTGGAATATCCCTTTGGCCAGCTGGGATCAGCTGTCCCAGCTGTGTCCCCTGCCAACTTCTTGTACCCCCCCAGACTCCTTGCTGGTGGGGTGGTGGGAGAAGCAGAAAAGGCCTTGGCTTTGTGTTAGCACTGCTCAGCAGTAACAAAAACATCCCTGTGATATCAACACCGTTTTCAGCACAAATCCAAAACAGAGCCCCCACTAGCTAGTATGAAGAAAATTAACTCTATCCCAGCCAAAACCAGCACGGGGAGGGGTACAACACCCTCTCCACCCCCACCCCCCCAACCTCCCCGTACACCCCCAACCCAAGACTATCAGGCCCTCTCATTGTCTGTTCAGTACTTGTCATCTGTGTAAATGGTATTGGTCCTAACTATAAAATTTAAAATTTATTCCATTCTCACAACGAACAACTAAAACCTTAAAGTACGTATTAAATCATGTCTCCATTTAGTACAGACCTGGAATAACACAGACTGATGCTCAAGGTATGCCTCCCACACATCCACCTCTGTCCTGATTTCAGCTGAGATAGAGTTAATTGTCTTCCTAGTAGCTGGTACAGTGCTATGTTTTTGAGCTAGGTATGAGAGGAGCGTTGATAACGTACTGATATTTTCAGTTGTTGCTAAGTAATGTTCAGTCTAAAGTCAAGGATTTTTCAGCTTCTGATGCCCAGCCAGATGTGGTGTCATATCNAAGTGACCAACGGAGTATTCCATACCATATGACGTTTTAGGAACTGCGGCGGGCGCGTGGTGGAGGAGGGATTTCCGGGTTGGTTGATCGGCGGGTGGTGAGCAGTTGCATTGTGCATCACTTGTATAGTCCAATCCTTTTGTTATTACTGTTGTCATTTTATTAGTGTTATCATTATCATTATTAGTTTTTATTCTTTTTTGTCTTATTAAACCGTTCTTATCTCAACCCCCGAGTTTTAATTCTGTTCCCGATTTTCTCCCCCATCCCACTGGGTGTGTGGGGGGAGTAAGCAGCTGCGTGGTGCTTAGTTGCTGGCTGGGGTTAAACCACAACAACCTCCATCACTTCCATCAAACAATATACATTGCTTATGTGACTTAAATTCTATTTCAAATTTATGAGTCTAGTTTAAGTTTCTAGCTTTGATATTTCGTAATATGTACAAATTCCAACAATATATTTCACTCAGTGCGTTGTTTAAAAATGAAACCATTTTTATTCATATTTTCTACATCTTAGCCACTTTGCACCTACTGTAATTTTAATGTCGGGAAACATGGTCTTAGTCAATGACAGAAATATTGATTTTCTTCTTTCGCTATAAGCAGGAACACACTTTTATAAAATTCAGCTATTTTCAGCCACCTGAAGGGGATTACACAGCGTAACAAGAGTTTAGTTCCTTGTTCCACAAAGCCAGTAGGAATGGCAATAGGGTGAAGCAGCACTATATTTTACCACTCACAAACTTGTGACTAGCACTGACAAAGCACTTGCACTGGATTGCAATGTATCCACGCATTACAGCATTGTAAGAAGTAGTTTCATGTGCAAAAGGGTTATATCTTGGAGTAAAGAAGAAAAAAAAAAAAAAGAGCGTATAGAAACATTTCCACAGAATTTCTTCCCTCGTCCCACCAAAAAGCAATTCCATACCTGTTCTACTTCATTATTTATATCTTCTTACCCACTGGAGCACCTTTTCTTCCCCACTGAGTCAGCCTTAATTTCCTATCTACCTATTAAGGCAATTATTAGATTTTCAGAGCAGGAAACAGCTTTCACTTCCACAGAACTCTCTTAGAGGTGTTCCCAACCATCCATTACTTCTCCCTGCTCTTTATAAGATGAAACTATTTCTATTCTAATCTTAGTGGTAGACAATTGACGTCCATTATTATCTTCACTACAACTGACTGAAGGTACACTTAAAGCATTCTAAAACAAAATCTGTATATTCTGAAGAACTTGCAAACTGACAACACTAAAAAAAGAGACAATGTACTGGGACACACAAAGTATTTAATTACCTATTATTTCAGCAATTTCAGAAAAATGAAATAAATGAACTTTTGAATCTAGAACTAGGATTGGAAAGAATCAAAAGACCATTCTGTATGCCAGAAAAAATAATTTTTAAAAATCCAACAACCAAAACAAAACCCTCGCAAACTAAATTTGAGGCACCCAACTGGTATTACTGGAATGTGAGGGTGGAAGACAATCTTAACAATAAGAACAAGTATACAGATTGATGATTAGATGAAACTAAACAGTATTTCACCTTGAATGCATGTATTGCATGATTAAATGAGACACAGCAAAAAAGGGTGGAGGGTAGGGAAATCTCTGGAATGATTAAAAATTAATTATTTACTTTGAAGAGAAAGGTAGCAGCCTGTTGCTACAGGGTGGAAGGGACAACATAACACACAGGTGAAATAATCATGGCTGTTAATGAGGCTATTAAAACAACAAAAGACATGATTGAATTTTTGTTAAACATTTTTTGGGGGAAGAGATGGGAGGAAGAACATTAAATGCAGCCAGATTTAAAAGTGTTTTGTCTGCAGGGCACAGACACATGGTGACCTTCTGTATAGCTTTATTAATGTAGTTTCTTGTTGCTCTCCACGCTACTTATATGACTCCTATGCCTAAAAAAACCCTCTTTCTTACACAGCATCTATTGCTGGGACAGGCAACTTTCCCAAAATTTCACCTGAACAAGACATTAATATCCTACTGAAAGCTGCAGCAGCCAGTTGTTAAGAATCCTTAGTTGCAAGGGTCACCTTTACTAACACTCATTAACATGAGCAACTGAAGTTTTGTCATACTAAGAATTTCAGTGCCTCTAAATTTAGTTATTCAAAATCAATTCAGTTAAACTAACTGCTTCCATTTCAAGATAGAGCTTCCATTTTTATAATTACTTGTCCCTTGATTTAAAAGCTGTCCTTGCCTCAATTTCATCTTCACAGAACCTGCAAAAGTTTTGTTTTGGTTTTTTTTTTTCCTTTTGAGGCTCTGAAGATTGAATTTTTATTTTGAAAGTCAAAAGAAAGTAGGGTTTCAATACGGCCTCAAAAAGCCTTTTGTCTTAGTTCAATCTATTCACAAATCTCTAGCTAGCTCTCAAATTCTACCCTCCCTCAAACTATTATAAAATTATTTTCTTTATCAATGCAAGCTTTCTTCACAAGATCTTTTTCAACTTTATTTTTCTTCTACCTCTTACTTTTACCTGCACCAGTTCTCTAATCAGTCCTTCCAATGGTTTTGATTCTTTACAACTTTCATTACTCATCTTTTGAAAAAACAAAACAAAATTCTGCTTTGCTAACAACTATATCACTCATCTGCACTGAGCTTTATTTTCAGTGGTAAGATTCTAAAGACTCACCTACTATTATTGAATCCTCAACAAGAGGACATTCCAGTACCTGCTTAGTTTTTTTAATAACTGCAAAATTAAATCATATAAAATTAAATTTACTGAAGAAATAAGGAAATACTTCCTTTTTCTGCATACCTACTCATCTCTCATTCCAAGCAATAAATTACAATATTTCCTAACAAACAGTAGAAAACCCACAACCACCTTCATCTTCCAATACTAAGAAAACCCAGAGTGCTTTAGAAGAGTTTTCCAAACTAACATAATTTTTTATTACATATACATTTCCTAGTAAGAAGCAATCTTTCACATTTACACTTGCATGCTTTTAGTCTGTGTGTTTATATTTATAAATGATCTTTTGGCCAGCATTTTAACTCTCCCTATTTGATTTCTTCAAGACACAGTGAATACTGTTGAAACAGGTCTTTTTTGTTTATGATCCATCAAAAACATTTCTAATAAAAATTCATTTGTCTCGTAGTTATTCTTGCAGAAAAGGCTAATATATTCTATTTTTTTCTGGCACAGTAAGGGTCTTTGATGGATCA
>VYZV01025796.1:6078-31934 GCA_013401275.1 Pandion haliaetus
CGTGGTGCTTTGTTACCGGCTGAACCCGAAACCATGAACAACTCAACACACATAACATATGCAATTATATGAATCAGTTATCGAACTGAAGTTATTGCAAGCACTTACCTTTTCAGGCATCTGTGCTCATATACTGAGGGCTGGATCTTGGAGGAAACTGTCTACACAATTAGCTCTAACATGTTTAAGGCAAAGGTGAAATACTTAATCCTGGAGTCATCAGCTCCTCCCTATGTAAAATACATCAGAATTCTAACAAAATAATTTCTTAACAGATTAAGTAGTGTCTGTAACTTGTAAAACTCTAAAGCCTACTGTAACAGAATATTTGAATAGATAAGGAGAATATTATGATCTGAAACTAATAAATTTTATTTAAGGAAGTGATTTAAGTACAGTATTATTTTTTTAAAAAATAACAAGTTCAAATATTTCAGTGTTTCATGTAAAGAAACACTTTGATGTAGTGATAATCATCAGAAATAGAGGAAATAGAGAAGCAGAAACAATTAAAAAAATCACCAAAATAACCTAAAAAGAGTAATCATAAAGCACCATCAATGTGAATTCATTTTAACAGTGTCTCAGCAATGGGATGCCTTTACTCATGCTGGGGTAGGTGCCATGCAAGAGATTATTGCCTTTGTCACAGTGGCTCACACTCAGAGCTGGGGAAACTATAGTAATGTTCAGAATACTACAAGGTTTAAGATAAGAAAAAAAATGAGGAAAGTGAGATTAGCGCTGTGAAAAACCTGCATTTTTTAGTTTTGTAACGGTGATGCAGCAAGACGAAGCGTGAAATCCCCAGAGACTATGCCAAGAAGAGGAAAACAGAATGAATTAGGAAAGAAAGATGAGATGTAGTTACTGCAGCTCTGTGACCAGACTGTATTTGTAATCCCATGAAAGCAAATAGGCTCGTAGGTGACCTTTGGGGAAAACAGGTGATGGGAATCACAAACAGCAGACCAGGAAGTGTAAAGACTTTAAGAATATTTGGGTTATAAATTAATTCTTTTGCTGATACTTTGGACACAATTAGGAAATGAAAAATATTTTTGAGATGATCTGTTTAAATATTTTGAACCCAAGAACTCTTAAATACAATGAAAAAACGCATTCAGCAGAGAGTACATTAACATTTTCTGTCTGTTTATTGTTAAATGTGACTACTTTTTATGACTATTCTTAGCACTGCAACAGACCCATCGGTCATTGAATTTAGTTCCTCTCTGCCATAGTTGATATAGTAAATGGAATGACAGAGGCATTTTAAAACTGTAAGTCTGAACGTGACAACAAGCTTGATAGGCTTGGAAGAAATACACAAGCACTATCTCCCAGCTCCTTTCAAAATGTTGGAAAAAAAATGTCCTGGAAAAAAATTGTCACAAAGTTAGTTTTAAGGATCAGACTAGAACCACTGAGTAGTAAAATACAAGTGCTACTTAGTTCAAATATGTATTATCAGAACAAAAAAAAAGAAACGGAATGAAGGTTTACAGTCCATGATTTACAGCTTGTCAAGCTATGCAATTTCACATCACCTTTTTATGTTATGTTCCACCGAAACTACTAAGAGATGCAAATTTCAACATCAGTGTGAAAAGTTTGAAGGTTCAAAGCATATTCAGTATTCAAAGGTGAGTATAACCCAATGTGAATGTTTCACCTGATGTTTTTGACTATGCTTATGGTTGTATGGTATCTCTTATTAGTCAATCTCTTATTAGAATTTTAAAATCCAGAGATGCAGTCATTTTTTTTTTAATGTTGCTGAAATGTTATTCTCTAAATTGATTCATTTTCTGAGGATTATGTACAACTAAGCAGTTTGAGGTGCTCAGGATTTCTACTTTTAGATCATTAACTGTTTTACAATAGGACTTGCCTTCAACAAAACTTTTCCTTTGCTCTTTATCAGTGTGCAGGGGAATGCCAGATCTTCTAACTGCCTAAGAAGTCATTTTCCGGTGTAATTCTTATATGTGTGATATACACACATCTCCACTGCGGAGAAAGTAACCTCACTGAAAGGTTTTTATGTATTATTTTTACATCACTGGCAAGGTTTCATCCTGCTTCAACCATCTAGAAGCTTGGTATCTACTCCAGGCCTAGCTAAGTCTTCTCGATAGTCAAAGGAGAAAGACACACTAAGTGCAAAAGGTATGAAACTCATTAGATGTTGACATGTTTGTCTGGTGTTTGCAGAGACTAGGCAGTTGCTTTGAGATAGCTAAAGGTAGGTTGGACGGACCATTGTGATCTGCCTTCTCTGATAGCAGATTGAGCTGGGGGAAAACACAGATCACAACCAGAATTTCCTAGAACCCCCTTTAGTCATTAAGCTGTTATTAATAAAATCAAGCTGCTCTTGTTAGTAGCAGGCAGCTGCTCACACAGTACATGCACTTCTTCACTCACGTGCTTCAGTGGCACACTTGCACACTCACTTGGTTACCTGCCGGTGTGTGGCAGGGAGAACAGCTGCAGCTGTTTGCTCAGAAGCACGGAGTTAAGTTATTCCATAGCAGATAGCAGAAAATAGCCATAGTAATGCAAAATCACCTCTCAATCATAAAGATACCTCTCATGAAAGAAAGATGGAAACCTACACTTCTCTATTCATATATGCAGCGTATATGTGTACTACGATCTATTTATTATCAAGACAAATGCCTGATCACAGCTAGATGTATGACAGTATCTTTCACAGTCAATATTATATAAATAGCATGCAAGATTAATGATCCAGCAACCACAGTCTATACCAGTGTTGTAGTTTAAGCCCAGCTGGCAACAAAGCACCACAAAGCCGCTTGCTCACTCCTTTGCCCCCAGCCCCAGTGGGATGAGAAGAAAATTTAAAGAAATGCTCATGGGTCAAGACAAGGACAGGGAAGAATCAGTCACCACTTACGGTCACGGGTAAAAGACAGACACGGGGGAAAAAATAAAATCAATTTAATTTCCTACAAATCAAATCAAAGCAAGGATAATGAGAAGTAAAACCAAACCTCAGAACACCTTCCCCCCACCCCTCCCTCCTTCCCGGCTCAACTCCATTCCTGGTTCTCTATCCCTCCTCCCGGCGGCACAGGGGAACAGGGGATGGGGGTTCGGGTCAGCTCCCCACACATCGTCTCTGCCGCTCCTTTCCTCAGGGGGAAGATNTCCTCGGGGGGAAGATTCCTCACTCGTCCCCTGCTCCGCCGTGGGGTCCCTCCCATGGGAGACAGTCCTTCACCAACTTCTCCAACGTGAGTCCTCCCCACGGGCCACAGTTCTTCAGGCACTGCTCCAGCGTGGGTCCTTTCTGTGGGCCGCAGTCCTTCAGTCACACACTGCTCCAGCACAGGCTTTCCCATGGAGTCACAGCCATCTATGAGGGTATCCCCCTGCTCCAGCATGGGCTCCTCTCTGGGCTGCAGGTGGGCATCTACTCCCCGCTCACCTCCCTGGGTTGCAGGGGGACAGCCTGCCGTCTCACCACAGGCTGCAGGGCCATCAGCCTCCTCTTCCTCCCTCCTTCTTCACTGACCTTGGTGTCTACAGAGGGGTTTCTCTCACATTCCACTCCCCAAACTCCACTGCAGATTTTCGCTTCTTAAATCTGTTTTCCAAGAGGTGCTACCAGTGATACTGATGGGCTTGGCCTTGGGCCAACAGCGGGTCTGACTTGGAGCTAGGGAAGCTTCTAGCAGCTTCTCACAGGAGCCACCCCTGCAGCCCCTTCCCCACTACCAAAACCCCGCCACAAAAACCCAAAACACTCAGCTGGGCCAAACTCATTTTTCCTCCAAAATCTATGTAGCAGTTATAATGTTTTTATGTAAGAGTACTTTGGAAGTGTTATAGTGTGAACTCAGGGTCCTGAGCACCAAGATTTTCCTTACGGGTCTGTTTCCCACTTGCTGATAGGGACACAATCATTGTGCTGTGCTTGAAACCATTCTCTTTTGCAAAATGTTTAAATTCTTAACAATCTAATTGTGATTTATTTCCTGTCATTGTCAAAGTTGGAATCTGTGACTAGTAGGTAACATCATACACTGGCCTGCTTGTTCAACAGCTGCTTTTTCAGGTCCCTAAAACAAACTAATGTGAGATAATGGGAATAATAATCCAGAAGCAGGGTTTAATTATTTCTTCAGCACAAAAAACCTATGCAAAACTTGCAGCATAGATCTGACATTTCTTGAATGCATTTTCATAGTTTAAGATTCTGATATTTCTGCTTTGTCATGGGCTTTAGCATGTTCTTACCAACTTATTTGCTGTAGGATTGTCTATTTTTAGGCTTTAAATTTCTTTCATTTAATTCACTTTTGTTTAGTTTGCTCTCTTAAACTGCATTTTTGTTTTCTCTATGTACATCTTTTGTTTCTGTCTGTATGAGCTCTTGTGATGCCTGAGAATACATTTGACTAATGCTATACAACTTACCTAAACTACCTCCAAGTGATTCACATAGACTTTTGCAGTCAATGCAAAGATGGAAAGAAAGTAATTTCTAAGGTGGAGTTCCTCTCTTCTTAAAACAGGCATTTAGAAGGAGTCAAATGAATTATGTTTTTAAGATTAGTTGTTTCTCTGACACTGACTGCCTGAGTAACTTGGGAGACCATCTCAGAGTTCTAGCAGGTATATGCCTAAAATTAGATGAGCTATCCAACCCTGAAAGTTTCCCGAACAAATTCTGTGAAGAAGTGCTGTAGATGCTGATGCATCTAAAATAATTCTTCATGATCAGAAGTTCCCTTGATTGCAGCTGCTGCCAACTTTATGCAGCCTGTTGGTGTTCTGGGCGGTGCTGCTGCTTCTGTCCAGAAAACTTACACTTTACTTTTTTGTATGCTGTTTCAGTCTGAATGTTTTAACAATCTTCCTTACAGCAGTTCTATTTAAAGACAGGACACTGAAACGGTGTTTTATTCCACATCTACTGTATTAATTGTCTCTTGCTGAAAAGGCTAAGCTGTTAGTGTTTTGTGCACTTACTGGAGTAAATGGCTGTGTGGGAGCCTGATTTTCTCTTCTGCAGAGTACTCCTCCTTTTTGCCTTGCCAGAACATGCAATCTGAGCTCAGTGAATTGCTCTGGCTTCTAATTCACTATGGTATAGTGAACTTATATCAACCTCTTCTAATGTCACTCTCTTAGTCTTAGGCTACCGAGGCCCATTAAAATCTGATCCCAAGTGGGACCTAAAGATTCATCAAAACTGGATGTTTAACTCAAGAACACAAGGTTCTGTTTTAAATATTTCAAATGCTTCCTACCTTTTCCTGCTTTATGAAATGAAAGTAGGATCTTTCAAAGGCTTTATTCTTGTTAGGAATGCAATGATCTGCAAGCTTCTGTGGCACAGTCTGATAACCTGTTCCTCCTGACTTAATTGAGGGTTGTTAAATGTCTCAGAGCCAGCAATTTATTTTAAAAAATATATTTATGCTATTGCGTTTTGTGACTCCTCTCACCTTCATGAAGAGATCAGTGGAGGTTTTTTTCAGGTCTTTACTTCACCTGCATTCCCAGTACTGTATTTGAATTCTGAATTGCTTCTACATTTTAATTGCTTTCTCTTCTGTGCCAACATTTCAAGATGCTTTCTTCTGTTTCTGCCCTTTCCACTTTTGCTCTACCATCATAGTTAGTGAGGTTTTTTGAGGTGTTTATGAATGAAAAAGGACTGTAATGTACAAACAGTTAAGCTACCAACATGGATAGCAAGCTTTTAAAATGGAGAGATAAGATTGGTGGAGCATGTCTTTGCATATTACATCTCGTGTAAACCAGGAAACTAATTTTAAGAGGCCATTGAAACGCTTTGGCTATATATTGCCTCCTGAGATCCCTGAAGCTGCTGAAGCTTACTTTTCAAAAATCCATTATCCTTATTTTCTATGCACTATTAAACAAAAATACCAATTGTTATATATCTATGCATTATAAATACTTGACAGATTATTTCTTCAGCACAGTGAAATGAAAATACTTTAATTTGGGAAAATACAGTAGCTCCATGCTTTAAGCAGCTCCAAAAATATTAAGCCATTTTATTTTACTCCAGAGGGACAATGTTCTAAGCTCACTAATGGTCTTATATTCCTTTACCAGAAAATTAAAGTTGTAAGTATTGGTAAGCCTATTGCTGGTTTTGTTATTGCTTTATGTTTGTGTTGGAAATAATTAATTGGCTAAAGTACAATTAAAATCTTATCTTTAAGAATCTGAGCATGATATGTGGGATATGTACTTACAACGCTATAAAATAAACGCTCTGCAGAATTACCATGCTTTACTTTGCTTTACTTTAGAGTTGTGTTCCTCTGGCTTCTAATCAACATATATAGATTTTTAAATAAATCAGTAGAATGCTTTCAAGCCATTTTTCAAGTTTTCTTACATTTAATTATTGGCTGTGTGTATTACAATCCCTATAAGCTTTAAGAATCACAGTATTTGAGATGATGTCTGAAATCTGCTATACTTCTGACGACACTCTTTATAGACCCTCTGGCTATATCTATACTAGTAAATTAAATGTGCCAAGTACCATTTTCTGGTAC
This sequence comes from Pandion haliaetus, assembly GCA_013401275.1. Lineage (NCBI taxonomy): Eukaryota > Metazoa > Chordata > Aves > Accipitriformes > Pandionidae > Pandion > Pandion haliaetus. Next base: position 12,657 of record VYZV01025796.1, read on the forward strand.
TGAGGCTGTTAGCAAGCAACAATTAAAAGTTTAGTCTCAAAACTTGGCTAACTTGGGGGGGTGGGGGGGTGCAGGAGGCACACTTCTTTCAAATACTCATGAATTGTTTAGGAGATCTGTTACTTGATCTGGACCAAAAATATGCCAAACTCTGGTAGTTGGTTGTCTACTGACTATACAGAGATCCAGTGACCTGGAATATTTTCTGATGCTGGTATAGATGTGACCTCTGAATCCAAAATCAGGAATCAGTTCTGCTCCAAATATATATGTTGGGCTTTTTCCTGGCTTTGAGGAAGTATCCACATGACTCTCTCCATTTCTCTTTAACCTCCTTCTTAGGACTGCCACTTTTCTGTGCAACATAGAAATGATTTTGCTGTGGCTGAATCTGATATTTTGAGAGATTTTACATATCTTTCCACAACCACCCTGATCCTTGCTAATAGGAGACCACTTTGACAGCTATAAGCTTTCTGAAGAAGCTATAGATGGCAGGATAGCATTCAGAAATCTCTGCTACATGCAACAGTTGTGCATACATGCAATACTGGTTTAGCAGGAGAAAGTGTGAGCTCAGATGTTTCAACACCTCATAGTCACATGCTAGAAACTAAGTCAGAAGCAAGTATTAAAAGCTCTAAAAAGAGGGATTTAAATTGAAAGAGTGAAATAATTCTAATCACTGTGAGGCACGTATCACTGAAAGTGTGGCTTCAGCAGTTTTTAGCTGGCAGGGATTCCCACAAGGCAGTGCAAACTACTTCTGTCAGCGTGTACGACTTGTCCTGGGGTGTCATGGTGCTGGGCTCAGTGTTGACATGTGCCATCCATGCTTAGCAAGGGGGAAAACCAAAACACAGCAAGATTTTATTGAGGGTTAGGAAGTTCCCATGGGGATGGACCCCACTGCTGTCCAGAGAAGAACTGTCCCTGCATTTGAGTGAATTTCTAAAAAACAGTCATGGAGGTTCCAGTGAAATACAACATTTTCTAGTGACATAGACAGCTAACCTCTACTTATGAAACAAAATAAATGGTACTCTTAGGCCACCTTTTTTATTCCTGATGTCACCTCACTATTATTAGTGATAATGAGTTCTGGCAGTAAGGGAAAGTACTGAGGAAAACCTGTGGGAATTGCTCATGTAACTTACATTAAAACTTATTTTATCACTTCAAGCACACTGTCATTGGGCATGTCTGTCTAGCAGCTGAGGTCAGCTTACTTCCTAAAATGCCAGTGCTCTACCTGTGGCATAAACATATTCGTATTTTTAGATTCTTCCATTGCAACTGATATTAAGTAGCTGTTTCTCCTGAAAGACCAGCTGTAGAATAAGCATCTAGTCTGAAACTACCCTAACTCCAAGAAGCCCTAGAGGAATGATTCTGAATAGACTCTTTGGGGACTGCTTCTCTCTAACATGTAGTCCTGTGACAGGCGAAAAGCTCTGCTGTGGTAATGTCAATCCAAGCCTTTAAATACCAAATTTGAAATATATATATATATATATATATATAGGTATCTGGACACAGCTGAGCNAAATGCATTTATATAAAACTATATATATTTTTACATCTTTATATTTCTCACATAAGTAGCAACATTTATTTATTCAGCTTCTAGTCTAATAGGTGTGTATTTCTTAAACAGACCCAACAGCTGGTCTCTTGAGAAATGAAACACTGTGATTAATGCTATTTGTAGAGAAACACTAAACAGCAACTCCTTTCAGTTAATGCCCTTGGCTAATTTTTGCAAGCATCTCTGTTTCCAGTAATGGGATTTTCTTTAAAAGAGCAATGTGAAAGCAGCAAATTTTCAAACTACAGAGCTCACAGCTGAACACTTAAACCTGAAGCAGCAACTCAGAAATATGGGTGTAAGGAGGTTCCTGCCTACTGCTAGTTCTTTAAAAATTAAACACGCAAAAAATAGCTATGAACACTTATTTTAAGCAGCAGAAATACAAAAAAGCAGCAAATATGTAGAAGGAAATAGGAAAACTTCTCAATAGACATTGAAAACAATGCTTTATTGCTGATGAGTGATTTGTAATCTTTCTGCCTCCAGGTCTGAGACCGGATTTCTTCTCCTCCTGTTATTCCATGTACTGCTTGCTCACTTCTCCCACATTAGTCCATGTGCTTTGCCCCTTCCTTTCCTTGCCTGCAGACCACTGTCATTGCCATCCCACTCTCTGCCTAGCTTACACTTCTATTCATATCAGTGTTGTATGTCAAGCTGCCACATTAAATTCAGATTGGTAGCATGACTTTTGTATGAAATGTTTTTATGGTTTAGCTATATTTTTCCTGGGAAGATTTTATTTTATTTTATTTTTCTAAATTGTTGCAATATAGTAAGCCAAATACAACAACTGAAAGAGATGAAAGGAAAATTTAGATCACATTGTAAGACTGACATTCTCATGTTCCATAAAAGAAAGTTTGATAGGTGATTTTGGTCACCATTTTAAAAGCAAACCTGACTTTATTCTATTCAACTATAATATAATCCATCAATGTATGCTATACATGCCAAAATTCCTTACTTTTGGTGGCAGTTTTTAGAGATAAATAAATAACTTTGTATCTCATTGCTTATGGAGTCCTCCTTTTCATCATGGCAAGAAACACAGACAAAATGAATACAGCACCTCAGTTGAAGCAGGGATTAATTAGCTGCATCACTGCTTTGTGAAGGAGGAGGATTGAGCAAAACTGAAGTCTGAATAAAACAATCCTGAACAACAAACCAGGTTGCATAACAACCTTGTATTAAGCAAAGCAGTCATTTGAGTTTCTTCTTAAGAGCAGAAGAAATCTCATGTTCCAAAAAACTGTGGGACACAGGTCAGAAAGCACAACAGGCTTCACCCACTACATTTGGTCCCAGGTTCACGATAAGGAATGAAGACAGTCAGGGACAACTTCTTTTTAACATAATTAATTCAGTAGCAGAATGAAGTGTAAGGAACTACTTACATGACTATTTTTTTTCAAGATCACAGCAGCTTTTATCAGTTGTGGCTGTTCACAAGCTTGCTGATTCACTGGCTGACCTGGTAAACTATGCCAAAGTAGTTTTTATTTCTTACTGAAAGAAATAGTTCCCAAATATGTCAGTGGCTGCAATAATAGTTAAATATAGTTGTATGCTCTGCAATTAATTAATTCACAAAGCAAATCTGAACATGGACCCATTTAGCTGCAGACTTGAAGAAGGACTTGGCTTTTAAACCTTATGACATTTCTCTTCTGTGGTAGTTTGTGACCACCATAGTTACCAAACAATCAATTTAATACAAAATTGTTTAAAATTCTAGAATTTAAATTAAAAAATTGCAAAACACATATTCCAAATTTTCTACAAAATATTTTCTTTTTCTTTCCACCACCCCTTTTTAAAAATGTCAGAGTTTAGATATGGAAGCAGCTACCTCTCTGAAAGTGTAGACTGAGTGGAAAAAATAATCAAAGTTGCCTTGTGTCTACAGAGACAATTGCTTTAATGTAAGTATCTGTGGCATCATACTGCATATATTGGTGCCATTTTTCCAGTGATCATTCAGTATAAGAATTTTTTTTTCTAGTTTATATACATTTTTAATAGATTTATTTTGATCTTGATGTCTTTTCTTGAGTACTGTGATGATAAGATGATGGAGGGTTGCTAAGGCCCAGTGATAGCAAAGGAACCAAAAGATCTGGGGACACTAAGGCTTGACCTTGTCTCCTACCTTCAGCTTCCTTGAGGTGTTCAGTGAAACCCCTGCCTTGACCTGCTCGGCTTCTGTCAGGATGGCAGCAATAAAGCTGTGCTGGAAAGCACTGGGGTGGGAGAGGTCTTCCCTCACTTGTGGAGTCTGAAACAGCTTTCTACATTACAGCCTGTTCACACCGAGGGAATGAGCTTTTTGTCTAACAGCCTTAGATGCAAACTTTTTATTATTTTGTCTAAAGAATGATTATTTCATTGGGCAGTACTGGCGTTGAAGGAGGAGATTCGGGGAATAAACTTGGTACTATCAATGCCAAGCTGGACGAGAAAGGAGTTTGGCTGGGCAAGGGTGGCTGCAGTTTACTAAGGCACTCAGCACTCTTTTCCTCTCAAATCTCAGGGTTCTCTAGAAAGGGATGAGCAGCCTCAGCGGTATGTATGAGCCCTGGCTGTGCTGTCTGGAGTCCCACAAAGCAAGGTTGTACCTCAGCTGGTCAGAGCAGGCAGGAAGGCAGTTGAGTCTTTGCTTTCTTCTCCACTGAGCAGAAAGCAGCCGAGAAGTGAGAGGACATATCAGTGCCAGCTGAGCCTCACTGTGGCTTTGCCAAGGATTAACTCATGGCTGGGAGTCACGGGTCTAGACATGGGGCTTGAATGATTAGTAGTATAACAACTGCACTGCAACCACTCGGAGGTTTGCTAAAAACCATATGGATTAAATAATCCTTCTGAGCAAAATTGTTCTTACTCTGAGATCTAAGTAAATTCTTCCTCACATAGAGCTAGATGGACCCAGGCTACAAGGTAATTTTCTACTGTTGTTTTTGTGACTCCACTTACCGTGGAAAGTACCTAAAATGCAGCACTGTAATGATTCACATATCTGGGAAGCTCCTATTTGGACCAGCAAGAGACCATGAAGAGTCAAATAAAATAAGCAAAAACATAATATAGCTGAGGAAAATTGGCTATTAAAGGTTATGTACTAAACACTGAAGGAGATCATCTTTGAAAGAGGATTTTGCTCATAATATTTTCTTGTCTTTTATGCATTTAGTGCTTGCTGACCTTGTTAGTGTACCTGTGCAAATGTATACAACCATGTCAAGAATGTACAAAACTAGCTGAGTGTTTATTCACAAGTAGAGCTATCTGCAAGAAAAAAGGGAAGAATTTCCTACCAGAAACAGTTTCAGCAAGACTGTTGCCTGTCTTTCAATCTTGTCTAATTTGGTTTCAATATAAGAGTAAAATAAGTTACATAAATTGCTAGAATCATCATGGTTTAGGCAGGAAAAAAATTTAGAAATCACATCCCTGCTGGATGGAAATCTGTGAGCCAAATCTGCCTGGGAGCACATTGAAAACAAGACTAATTTTTTCTTTCTTTCTTTTTCCCATATGTTGTTCAGATTTTCATAAAATAGTATTAAACATTTCTGAGTCTTTGATAAGAATAAACATACAGCTGAAAGTTAGCGTACTCCTGTATTCATCTCAGTGGTGTGCTAACTCTGAAAAAAACGGTGACAGATTCACTGCCAGTATTGTTTATTTATATAGTTTGATTTAGTCAAAACTGCATAATTACTAAATGTTGTGATTCATTTAAAAGCATATTTCAAGTTGATGAAATGGAACATACAAATCTGTTTTAAATGACTGTCATTTAATATTGAATTCTTTTGTCCTAAGCTTGATAGGATCCCATTTTCTGTTTTATTTGGGTAGAATAGTTTCAGAATGTTTGAAATTTCTTAGGTCATCATAGCCAGAGTTGGTAGTGGTCGTGAACAGTCAAAGGGACGAAGAAATGGCTAGAAATGTGTCACTGAACAGCTGCTGCAGATGACTGTGGAAAGCAAGGGCAGAGGACATTAAGGGACTGCCACAGCCTCATCTCCTGAAAGAGCAAACTTTACACAATCATGGTGCACATATGTAAGTGTTTCCCTACATTTCTTCCTCAATTTTTTAATATGCCACTCAAGTAAAAATAAAAAAAAAGAACAGATTTGGCATGGAATAAAGAAAAGAAACCATACTACTGCTGTAACTGAAGGACAGTTACACATCAATGATCTGATGCGTTATGATGCCACAACCATGACAAATATTTTCCCTAAGTTCAAAGTTAACCAGCAGGCACAACTGTAAAGGAAACCAAACATTACTGCTTCCCGTGTTCACAGAACTATATGTTTCTATTTTAAGAAAAATGGGGGAAAAATAATTGCTTTTACTGGATCCTGGGGCTACAAATTTGATTTGTGGCACTGAAGTAAAATCTCTGTGGTTCAAGCTTTCTCTGGCTATATTCTGTAGCTGTATTGTCTAGCTATAGCCTTTGAGCTGTACATGTAGGTCAAATGCCCATACAGAATAACTCCATATTCTACCTCAGATACTGGTCAGCAGCAGATATTTAGGGAAAGAGTATAAGAACTATGAGATATCTAGAGCTCAATAAACCTTCCTGTCTTTGAACAAGTTTTTTTAGTGAATTTACAATCCAGAGGTTTCTCTGGACCATCAGATTTCAGAGACATGACTGAGTCCCATCTTGTATGAATGTCCTGTTCCCTTTAAATGCATATCTATTTTTGGGCGATATCCTGTGGCTATGAGTTCTGCAATTTAATCACACACTATTTGAAAGAACAAACAAACAAACAAACATGATGCCTATTGCAGGTTGTAAACCTACTGCATGACCATTTCTTTAAGTGCCACCTACTTCTTGTGTTACAAAAAAATGAGTTTTCTCTTCATCTTTTACCTCCTTTATATTTTCATTGTATCCCAGATTAATTCCCCCCCCCGGGGTGCAGAGTTCTGCTTCACTGATGGTCTTTCTCCATATAGAGGCTGCTCTGTAGCACTGACCACCCTTGCTGACATTATCCTCACAGAAGTAGTTTCAGATTTAGAAGTGAAATCATTTTCATTTGTCTCACATTGCCTGTGTTAGATACAGCCCTAATTCCTGTTTGTTGAAGTTCATGCAGCTCCTGCTACAACTAAGGATGTTGCAAGGAAGGCATCATCCAACAGTTGTAGCAGGAGAACTGAGAAATGAAGGATGGTGGAAATACATGAGTCAAAGGAGATGCTGATGGGCCACCTTCCTCGGAACAGGAGCAAAGGCAGAGGACCTGAAGTTTCTGCTTGGAAAATGTATACTTTTCAGGCCCATTCAGCTCCATGTAGGTGAGTTGCCACTGAGTACTTGCATCTTCATATAGTTGCTTGGCTAAGAGGAAGTTGGAATCCAGCTGTCATTACTGGCCAATGCCAAAAGTAACACTTCCACTTACTCTCACAAATTGTACCCCATACTACAGAAGACAAACATTCTACTTGAGATTACCTTTGCTCACCAATTGAAATAATAAATAGCTAACTATTAATAGTTATCATCATTTTAGACTCTTTTGGTTTATCTTCTAGTTTTTATCCAGTTTGATTTCAAATAAATGCTATTGCCCACATAATACCTGTGAATTCATAGCATTTGTACAGTTATTTAAGTAACTGTAATTGGGCAAGGTAATATTATCACTATCTAAGCGTCAGTTATTTTGCATTCAATCCAAAATGGTACTATGTCCCAGAGGAGATCGTCCTATGCTTACCAGCTGTGCCAGGATTTATAATTCTGGTGCACATCAGAAATACATAACAAATCATATAAAAACAACACTAATTATTTAATTAAAAAAGAAAATCTAAATATTTGCAGCACTGAATAGATCTGCACAAGAGCCTTGAACAATGCTTCAGTGACTTTAATTTGCATAGCAGTTGGCAGTGCAACCTCCCCTGTTAACATTATATTCACCATGAAACTTTCATTCTTGTACATCCTAAAAATATGTGTCTAAATTAAGTTACTGATGATTTGTTGATAAGCTTGTATTAGCTACTGATGACAATTGCAAGACAGTAAAAGAATGAACATAAATTGTATTATAGGAAGGGGGAATACAAAATCTGGCTACTATCCCTTTTCATGCAACAAGATTAAATTTCTGAACAGTTCAATTACAACTTGCTTAGGCATGGCATTAAATCTTCTCCATTCTGCAATGTGCCACCAAAATGAGTGACATCTCCAGATCATTAGATTTCATTTAAGACAGAATTTCAGGAGTGTAAAATCTGTGCTACATCTATACAAATATCATTATTCATTATAGAGTAACAGGGTATTTATAGCGAGGTCTTCAGGATATATTAATTAAAATAACACAAATAACCTCTACTGTACTTTTAAACCACTGATGGCTTTACCACAGTAAGTGCCAGGGTGAGGCCCTTACAAAGCTACAACACATTTTAAAACATGATATAATATTCACATATTTTCCAGATTAGACATTTAAATTCAAATTGAATTGTCAGATCATGTAGCTTTTAGGAAAGCTGACTGAATCACAGACCAAACTTACTTATGGTGAGGGAAAAGGACAGAGAGTGTTTCACAAAATTGTAGAATAATTTGGTTTGTAAAGGACCTGTGGAGATCATCTAGCACTGCCTCCTGATTGAAGCAGGGTCAGCTAGAGCAGGTTGGTCAGGGCCTTGTCCTGCTGAACTACGGTTATCTTCATAGCCAGAGAGCCCACAAGACTTCTGGACTGTCTGTGACAATGCTTAACTGCTCTGTGGGGAGAAAGAGTCCAGTCAAAATTTCCCTTGTTGCGTCTTGTGTCCATTGCCCCCGTCAGATTGCTACAAACTTCCAAGAAGTACGTGCCTCTTTGCTTTGTGTCCTCCCATTAGATAGATGAAGACCACAGTAAGATACCACAGATTGCATAGATATTTATTTATTGTTGTATTGCAATAACTGCAACTTCCTTAGATTTTTATTTTATATTTGTAAAGTACATCATTGGCCTTTGTCAGAGTATGTGTGTCTCAGCCCGATACTATGGAATTTGCTGTTCAGACATCACCCTGCCTATAAATGATGAAGGCAAAATAATCTTTCAAATTCCTTCTCAAAACCCAAAGATTCTGGGGTAGGAACCTCAGAACAGTACTTTTTCCCTCTAGTCCACTTGCACCCAACAAGACAAAAAGTAAAAAGTAGGCTCCTCTGGAAGGCTACATCTAGAAAAAATTACACTGGAGGGTAAGGGAGAAATGTGGGAGACCTACATACCACTTAAAAATGAAAAAGAGACATGTCACCGCACCAAACATAGCTATTAGTCAGTCAGCCACAGCCAGAAATTTCTCCTATTGATACCCCTTAGGTGGAAAGTTCTAATGATGCTTTCTGAAGATATATATCGCTAAGGACTTTGTTTAGGGATGATAACCTTCTATATAAAATACTCTTACTCAGTAGTGGTAGTGTACTAGTAATAATTCTGTTAGCAAAACATTCTCTTATCTGAAAAAAAGCACACTTACAGTATGATAAAATGAACATTATATTAATTTTAAGATTAGTTTTATATATCCATGGATTAAAAGTAATTCTTATTAAAAATAAGAAAGCAAACAAACATAAATATACAAAAGTATATACACACATTTTACTATGAAAATAATATGGTATTTGAAACTGTGTTAGAAGCACTGGGCACACAGGCAGAGTGTACCGTAATTCTTGTCCTTTTTCACATATACTGAGGAGTGATTTTGCACACAAGACATCCCTTGCCCACAAGAGAAGTCGCTACAGCTTTGCAGCCTGTGCATCTCTGTCAACTTGAGCCTGTTGCCAGTGTCTGAACATTCAATGATTTAGCAGGTATAGATATAGCCCAGGGAATCAAGGCTGTCAGGGTGTCTAACTGAAATAACTCAGATATAATGTCCACCAAAGATGGACAAAAATCTCAACCCCACAATGCACTAAGAAAATAAAAAAATGCTATTAAATTTCCATTACCACCATCTTACTGGTAACAGGTATACTTCAGATGGATGCATGATTCATGAAAATGAGTAATTAATTATAAAGGACTGTCTCAAAATGCACTTAGCAGATGTCATCACAATTATTTAAGTGCCACTTCAAAGTGAGTAACATCAGCAGTCTAATTATCCCACAGAAAAAAACTTTCTATGTTAATCTAAGAAGTACCTTGTATTGACCTTTGTAGAGCCTGACTGCTGGGTTGTAAGTGTATTCTTCCATTAACCTTTAGACAGATCCTTGCATAATGCTCCCAGATACTACACATAACACTAAGAAAACAAGAAATGTTTCCCGGGAGCAGAGAGAAGATGGAAAGTTACTCAAAATTCACTCGTTCTGAGTATTTGAAAAATATTGTGGTACTCCAATGTAGTACTTGTGCTGCCTTAATACAAGGAACTTGATGAAACAAACAAATTTTGCCTACTAATTTTAGTGCCTGCATGATCTGCACTGATTAGACGTCATATCAGTATTCTGCTCCGGGGCAGGGGTGAGGAGAGAGACAGAGATGGTGCAGGGTTCTTGCTGGATCTCAATAAAAAAGGCCTGACAACAAATGGCTTAATAAGATAACTGCTTTGCTGAGATGGAATAAGAAGAGGAATATAGATAGCAAGTAAATCTTACATCCATTCAGATGCTGGGCCCCCTGCATTCATGCAGCATCAGAGGCATCCCAGATGGATTTTCCCACGGCATACTGCAGCTCCTGTCCATGGAGGGAGGTTCCTCCTTTTTGGTCATTTGAGCTATTGTATAATTTTCTTGGAAGAAAACAACTCTATTCATAAAAGACGTTCATATGAGAACTACTTGCAGCACATTTAGATAAAGGCAAGACTACGGAGGTGGCATAATTAATGGTATTGAGTGGGAGCTGCCCACAGGCTCCTCTGTTACGAGGCAATGGCTGAGGTTATTGTGCAGCCAAGGGATTTGTGCAGCACAACACTACCTGAAGGCACAGCACAGACCTACTCATGTTAACTGCTATGTGGATCACTAAATCAACCATATACAATGGTCTTCCACTCAGGATCACTACAATCACCTAAATGGACTTTTATTTTGTGCAGTAACACCAGAGGACAACCCTGGAACTGTAGTCTGGCGTTGACAATGGTATAATGTCATTATTATTCCCTGCTTACTCACCGAAAGATTAATTAAGGACATTTTGGACTGTGGAGCAAATGGTTGAAGGCTGAACAACTGTCCCCAATATGAAGTGTTTTTTCTCCTTATGTATGTCAACATTGACTTGTGCTATGCAAGGAAGTGAAACTTTTGGTGGGGCTGAACACCTTGTTGTATAGCTAAGCCTAATTTCTGGAGGCAGAGGGCTGTATCAAATAACTACTAAATAAGATCCAGAATATTTCAGTGTGTTGAATATTCCGGTAAACTCCAAGTCTATTAATGACTTCCCAACAAATGATGAGAAAATGCACTTTGTTGAATATTTTACCATTAACATTGTGAAGAAAATAGATGACTGAAACAGACATAGTAAAATTTGATTGAATTTTTAGCGTTGAGGAAGCCATGGCTCATTTCACACTTTGTACTTTAATGTCATCTCAAAACTGTTTGGGAAGTTGTGATTTGGCTTCTTTGAACTGTTTTCCTGCAATGTGTTATTTTTTGTCAATACTGTCCATCATCAGGTTGTTCAGATAAAAAGTAAATATCCCTTTGTAATTACAGTTAATGTTCTATTGTTCCTCCCAAGTCTGAGTCCATTTAGATGGATCTGCATTTTGATTAATGGTTTTATAGATTCAAGTCTTGCTGTGAAGTCAGTCTTTGTTACCACATCTGGATCTCCAGGGAGTTTATTTGGTTCAATGATCAGTTCTTGTTATTGAGCATTTTCTATTTCTGGGTATTCAAATTTTAAGCTGTCATTCTCACAGTGATGTGCAGTATTTTGTCATTTCACTTTGAATGCATAAATAGCAGTAGAAGTATACAATGCATTTTTGAAAGACATTGAGAGAACTGTTTGAGAACTGCTTAAGAAGGGAATTATAGTGTGTGATGGCACAGTCCTTCAAAGGTGGTTGAGGAGCTGGTCTCACAATCTAAACTAGCTACAAACAAGAAATCACAGAATTGCATTTGTTTAGCCCTGTGACTGATACTAAGCTTCTGCAGTCAAAACTGGACAATGACAAATGAATGGAACCTGCCACCCATTTTCTTGGCTGCATTTCTCATTTGTGTGTTTGTACAAGTTCTACCTAGAGAGCACTTTGTTCTTTGTCTTTTCAAGGTGTTTTCCTTCCCTCTATTGAATTCTTACTGTTTTGAAACTAAGAAGCCCAAAAATTTTCACTGTGAATGGACTGTTTCAATTATATATAGTCTCAGGTTGCCTCACCCATGATCTGATGAAGTCCAGAACTCAAGTATAATGGCAGACCTGTGCTTGCTTATGAGAGTGTCTACTAGTACCTTCGCAGCTTGGTTCTTATTCATGCCACCTATTCTTCAAAACTGTCCAAAAAAACATGTTATTGCAAATTGCCTCCAAATCTACCTAAGTTATGTACAGAAGACCACAAGTAACAGATATAAAACCAAAACTAGTACTAATTTCCATGTTGGTGGCAATCTTGGAATGTCATGTATAATGCAAAAAGATTCTGTTTGAGCTTGACACATCTGTGTCTACATATATGTGGCAACAGGTACACTGGGTGTTTGACTCACCCTCATCAAAACTTCTAGTGCCACTTGAGGTGGCCTGGCTGTTTTCTGCTGGTGTGCAGCTTAGAAAGGCTCACACCTACCCTAGTCCTTATGTCATGTTACCAACCTCACGTAGATGACTCAGATGTTCTAGTGTCATATCAAATGGCACTTGACACTTTCTCTCTGCATACTCAAATCAATCCCTGTGCCTAAGTACTAAAAGCCCATTTTAGTAAGTAGAGTTCTCGTAAATTGAACCTTGACAGTAATTCAACTTGCTGTCCAAAGAAGACACTTTGTGACTGGTCAGATTATTTGCAGTGTAGACTCATTGCTATGTACCAGTTTAAGTCAGATGCTTAACACGGAGGTTCAATTCAATTTCTTAAACATATCCATCTGGTCCCACTTGTGATGCCCAAAAGTTGCCCATATGGTTTTCACATAGCACTTTAAAAGGTCAAACATTTCTTAAAAGTTATGTGTCAGATCAGCCAACACCATGCAGGTATTTCCAGTACACTGGAACATTTCAAATGACACCAGATGCCTACATTTTGGCAGATGAAACTCAGCTCATGATATACAGTAGGTAAAATAGGAGCTTAGTGTCATGATGCACACATGAATGTCTATGTGCAAACACCTAAATTCGGGTGTCACATTGTGTCCCCCTGTGTCAGCATAGAAGAACTCTGCTAAGCCACAAAATATACTTGACTTGTATTCTGATACCTCTGAATGTAGCATTTACCAACCCAACTCATGAATTCTGAAGAATTAAAAATGAACCAGAAAAACAGGTCTGGAGAATTTTGCCCAGTGTAAAAGACCCATCATTAAATAATGTTCCTATTCTTTTTCTTGATTCTTTCATATGGTTATCTGGTATAAAGATTCTTTAAGGAAGTAGCTTAAGATAGTTTCATTCCATCAGGGTCACAGCATAATGCCAGGTGTAATTGGTGAGTTCTTTTTTTGTGATTGTTGTAAGCTCAGTTTATATATGGTGAAAGTTACATTTTCATACATGTAAGATAAATTCTGCTAAAAATTTTAGGTAAAAAATACAGCTTATACAATGCATTGATGAAGAATAATTTATGCAGAAATATTGAACAATTCAAGTGCACTGATTATGAGACAACTAAAGATACCTGCTGATGAGATATTGATTCTTAGTACATCCAAAGATCCTGCAATGTGTGGAAGATATTCAGAGAAGTTTTTCTGACCCCAGATTGCTTAAGAAGAAAATTGCAGGGCATGATGACATTGTTTTGATAGTAGATGTGCACTAGCTTTGTCTGTATTCAAAGCCAGGAGCCAACTCTGAACTGCCAAGCATGGAGATGTGTTAATAATTATTCCTAATATAACCTATTTCTCAGGGTGGGTTAGTTATGCTCAGCCACTGACAAGCAGCTTCTCATTTTGAGCTGAATCTTGACTTCAAAGCATGGCAGCTTGGTTGCACTGGAAAGCAATTTTAGTAACATACCAGTCATATTCCTGTACCTCATAATGCTTACCAAAGTATTATGAATGTCTGTATCATCTAATGGTCCACTATGTTTGTGAGGTGAGCTATTCAATGACACTTGAGCAGGATGGATGTAGGATTAGAATGGGCTAATCAAACATTAGTTAGCCTCTGAAAGGCTGTATAAGGAAAAATAGGGTCTACAAAAGGGAGTCCAAAAAGTAGAAGGATGGGATGATAGTGATGGCCATGAAAGTACGGGATAACACCAGAGGCCCTAAAGGTGTAGGTGTAAATTGCAACTGGTCAATTACTGATCACTTCAAAAAACCAAAGCCAAACCTTTGAAGGTTGGGTAGGACCAGTTTTAGGGTATTACTTGAACATGTATAGAATTGTGTAGCAACCAATTACTGCCCATGACTGGCAGCATCAGTGAAGCCATCTTTAGATTTACCATAATGAAAGCCACTAATTGTGCAGGTGCCTTAATTCAGAACTGGATATGCAAAACCAATCACTTTCATATCTAGTGTTGCTATATATGTAAGTATTATTATCAACAAAGGGAAATACATATTCTATTGGTTCTGTTTGGCTTAGCCTTCAGTTGCTTTTGTTTGATGTGTCACCCTGACCTGGAAGCATGGTTGTAATTTTGATGCTATGTTCTACAGATATACCTTTAAATTTGGCAGTATGAGTGAAGTTAATAAACTGTCAAGAGCCAGTATTATGCTGAAGGTTGAAGAATAAAACGACATTTACAGATGATGGAGAACATTTTTTTTCTGTTCTAATAGGAGAATCATATGTAGCCATTATGAAAATAACTAGTCAATATTCACCCCCTGTCCTGGGTTCAGCTGGGATAGAGTTAATTTTCACAGAAGCCTGGTAGCGGGCACAGCCAGGACACCTGACCTGAGCTAGCCAAGGAGCTATTCCATACCATGTGGCATCATGCTCAGTATATAAATGGGGAGCGGGCTGGGGGGAGAGCTCTCTCTCTCTCAGCTCTCGGTGGGAAAAGCGGCAGAGTGTCGGGTTCTGGGTGGTGAGCAGTTGCACTGTGCATCACTCATTTTTGTATGTTCTTTTATTAGTGCCGTTGTTGTTGTAAATTCTCTCCTTGTGTTGTCCCAGTAAACTGTCCTTATCTCAACCCGCGAGGTTTCGGGTTTTTTTTCCCTTTTTCTCCTTCCTGATTCCCCTCCCCATCCCACCAGAGGGGGCCGGAGGAGTGAGCGAGCGACTGCGTGGTGCTTCGTTACCGGCTGGGCTGAAACCGAAACCATGACACCTCCTTACATGGAAATAAAAGTTTATTTTTGTAATAGTGGACTACAGCTTGCTGAAAAGTGAGAAAGCAAGAAGAAAGTGAGATCGGGCATAGGAAATTCTGTTTAGCTTTGCCACAAAAGCTATTAATGAAAATGAGTTTCCTCTAGTGCTGCTTCTGACTGAGTAAAAGTCCCTAATCTCATGACAAACCATATACTAGAAGGCTTAGCCTGCAGGCTGAATGAGAGCACTACATGCTAAATTTCTTTTTATTCAGTCAATTTATAAGATCAGTCCATGTCACAGATTAGGTCATATGGTGTTACAGCTTTGTCTGACTTTCTTGAAAATAGTTCCTTCTTCCCTTTCTCTCCTTAGCATTTGTTTATTCAGGAATTGTAGCATATAATTTTTAACTACTTAAGAAGTCCAATGTAATTTAAAGCTGCTATACTGAAATATATTACAACAGCTTAAAAATCGTTTTTAAAACAAAGATCTATTGTACAGTCTGGAAAAAAAAAAAAAAAAAAGAGTGTCTGGCTAAGTCCTCTTGTCCCGGGTCCTCGTGGACAGCAAGTTGTACATGAGCCAGCAGTGTGCCTTTGCCACAAAGAAGACAAATGGTATCCTGGGCTGCATTAGGCAAAGGATTGCCAGCAGGTCAAGAGGGGTAATCCTTCTTTATTCAGTGCTGGTGAGGCCCTACCTGAAGTACTGTGTCCAGCTGTGGACTCCCCAATAGAAGACAGACATGGACATACTGGAGAGAGTCCAGTGAAGGGCCATGAAGATGATGAAGGGACTGGAGCATCTCTCCTATGAGGAAAGGCTCAGAGCCTAGAGAAAAGAAGGCTTAGGGGGACCTCATCAATGTCTACAAGCACATGAAGGGAGGGGGCCAGGCTCTTTCCAGCAGCGCCCAGTGACAGGACAAGAGGCAAGGCGCACAAATCGAAACACAGGAGGTGCCACCTGAAATAGGAAACACTTTGTTACTGTGAGGGTGACTGAGCACTGGCACAGGTTGTCCAGAGAAGTTGTGGAGTCTCCAACCTTGGAATATCTCCAAAAGCCATCAGGACCTGGTCCTGGGCACCTGGCACTAGGTGAATCTGCTTGAGCAGGGGGGTTGGACCAGATGATCTTCAGAGGTGCCTTCCAACCTCAACCGTTCTGTGATTCTGTAATTTTGTGTTTCTAAGAGTTGTGTTTCCACAATGAGAAAAATTCCCTTGATTAATAAATTCAAATAGTATTTTTCTTCAAGATCATTCTTGATCCTATGCTAATTCCACAATGAGTTGCAATATAATTAATCATGGAAACACATTTTGTATGTAAAATGTGGAAGAGATGAGAAAACTCACGTTGAGTGAAATGAGCTTTCCATTGACGGCAGCAACCCTAATTCCAGAGTAGACCATCTGTGTGACTGAAGTAAGCTTAAGCACATAGCATCAGGAATCTTCTCTCACTTGCAAACAGTGGTAACGCCAGAGGCAATTGCTCCTCTTTTGGAAGTGCAAACTGCCTGCAAAGGTCAGTGCTTTCCAGTCAACTAACTCAAAGAAGTGCTATCTGTACTTTCTTTTTTCAGGGTTCTTTAAGGGAAGTAAGTGCAGCATGGTGCTAGAATACACCCTTGGTATAGCAGCGCCTTTATTCTGATGAGAATTACATAGCACTACCACAATATGAATAATCATTAGAAGCAGTGAAGCCTTACCGCATATTCTTTAAGTGACAGCAAAATATGAGTAGAAAACAAATTCTAGATACCAGCTTGTTCTGGTTTCAGCTGGGATAGAGTTAAATGTCTTCTTAGTAGCTGGTATAGTGCTATGTTTCTGAGTTCGGTATGAGAAGAATGTTGAAAACACACTGATGTTTTCAGTTGTTGCTAAGTTATGTTTAGTCTGAAGTCAAGGATATTTCAGCTGCTCATGCCCAGACAGCAAGAAGGCTGGAGGGGCACAAGAATTTGGGAGGGGACACAGCCAGGACAGTGGACTCAAAGTGGCCAACGGGGTATTCCATACCATGTGATGTCATGTCTAGTATATAAACTGGGGGGAATAGGGGTGGGGGGGATCGCTGCTCAGGGACTAACTAGGCAGTGATTGGCAGGTGGTGAGCAATTGCATTGTGTATCACTTGTATATTCTAATCCTTTTATAATTAGTATTGTCATTTTTTTAGTGTTATCATTATCCTTATTAATTTCTTCTTTTCTGTTCTATTAAACCATTCTTATCTCAACCCACGAGTTTTACTTCTTTTCCCGATTTTCACCGCCATCCCACTGGGTGGGGGGGGGAGTGAGTGAGCGGCTGCGTGGTGCTTAGTTGCTGGCTGGGGTTAAACCACGACACAGCTATTGGTCTTACTTGCCATAAATTGCCCAAAGAGATAATGCTTTGTGAATTGCTCAAAAGTTTGCAAGTCTGCATTTCATTGATGCAGGAATAAACAAGCCAAGTGCATCATTTTCTGTAGCAATTCAAGTAAAAAAACTTGAATTTCAGTAATATCCTGGAGGAAAAAAGGAGCCAGCCTCATGTGTGTGTCAAGAACGGATTATCTATAAAAGCATAAGCAATTGCAAACTCTAATCCTACCACAGACTTTCACACAGTAATGCCCAAAATTTGTACCTTTGCTGTGAAAATTTTCTCAAAAGGAAAAAATATCCTCCCTCAAAATGTGCTTCATAGAAAGTAAAGGAGAGTGTCATTGTTGAAACTTCCATTTTCTTTTGAAATGCAGCACTATTTCTAGAAGAATTTTGCAAATACAGACCTAAATTCATGCTGGGATTTGTATAAGTCTTTAATTTCAGATTAGTCTCAGCCAGTCAATATGTCTGTGTGTATACAGGAAGTTAGTAACTATAAGTGTTTTGCTGAATTGGGGTCACATAACAGCAAACCAACAAGAGCCCACCCTTTTGCAGGTCTTAACTAGGAACTCTTTAAGAGTTGATATTGCTGCTGCAGCTGACAGGGAAAACTTAGAAATGAAAAATCATTAATGAAAGCTTAACACTTTTTTAAATAAAATTGAACAAAATCCCTAAGGCAGATAACTGTGGAAAGTTCCATGAAACAAGGAGAGTTGAAGATATGATTCTGTTTCATCACTAAGGACAGCAGTAAAACTATAAGCCTTATGCTGGTATGGCATAGCATAATATATTAAAAAGAATCCTAATGTCTTTTTCTATTTCATCTTTTTTTCATGTTTTCAAAGATAAGCACTGCATGAGGTTAATATTAGAATGACAGGGACACTGAATTGGAAATTCATCGGGGGCTTAAAGTACCACGTTCCAGGATTTACTGAAAGGATGGGGAAAATAAAACGGGAAATGGCAAATTCAGTGCAGTAGAGCAGTGAGCTGCTAATATATTGCCATTTAGATTGAAATAATAGGCAAAGCTAAATAGAAGTTAATAGTAGAAAAAAGGCTTACTAAAGGACCTTTTTATTTATTTATTTATTTCAGTAGTAATTCTAGGAATCTTTATACTTCGAAAAAAATTGTAACACTGGTAGTAATTCAAAGTAATGGAAGAAAGCCTTTCAAAGAAATCAGAAATTTACATCACCTTTCACTATGCAAGTTTGGCTTTTTCTGTAGGCTGCAGTAGTTTGGTTTTGTGCAAATTTTCTTAAACAGTTTTCGTAGAAAGAGTCTATTTTGGAAACAGTCATAGAAATAAAGGAAAAAACCAAGAACAGGAAAAATGAATGGTGGGGACAGATAGAGGAATATATAACTTACTGTCGCGGTTTCAGCTCAGCCGGTAACAAAGCACCACGAAGCCGCTCACTCACCCCCCACCCCCGCCCCCGCCCACGATGGGATGAGGAGAAAATCCAAAGGCAGGCTCATGGGTCGGGACAAGGACTGGGAGGGATCACTCCCCACTTATGGTCACGGGCAAAAGACAGGCTCAACTTGGGGAAGAAACAAAATCAACTTAATTTACTACCAATCAAATCAAAAACAAAACACAAGGGTATTAGGAAGGGAAACCAAACATCAGAACACCTCCCCCCACCCCTCCCGCTTTCCCGGCTCAGTTCCATTCCCGATGATTTCTACCTCCTCCCCCCGGTGGCACAGGGGAACAGGGGATG
>VYZV01025796.1:32266-65801 GCA_013401275.1 Pandion haliaetus
TAGAGGCGGGTTCGACATTTTGGTGCCAGGGACCTTCTAGCAGCTTCTTAAAGGGGCCGCCTCTGCAGCCCCCCTCCCCTGCCACCAAGGAAAACTGCGCCACACAAAACCATAACACTTACTGTATGCGACAGCTCTTAAAACGGGCTTTGTGGGAGGCATAAGGATGAAGTAATCTGAGACATGCTCTGCTCTGTGTATATAGTTGTTGTTTTTCATTCTAATGCCCATCAGAAAACAACCAGAAACTGACAGTAACTCAGCTTACAAACACCTCACCTCCTGCTCATCATCATAATCAATAATTTGTAGCATTCTGTTTGCTTTTACTGCTGACTTACACTGTCTATAATATATATGTGGAAAAATGTGCTCACATATATTCAGGAAGTTTGTTACTGAAGTTCTTTAAGAGCAATATTTTGTAACCGGAGCTCTGTAGGCTCTTAGGTAGGAATTCTTTGAAGATGTGAGTAGGCAACAAGAAAAAAGAAATATGAAATGAAAAAACTAATAAAAGCTGAAGATATATCTATTTTGTGAATATGTTCTGAATGTTTATATACATACATATATATGCATATATACGTGCATATGAGTTTTGATAGTGATTGAACAGACAAATGGAATACTGAGGGGAAGACACTTCACTGAATTACCATATGCTACAATTCTTCAAGTGTCATTAGTGCTGCTGGTTAAATTATTCTCTGGAAACCAGTTCTTGGCTGAATTTAAGTCTTCTTTTTTTGTTCCTGTTTATAAGGATTATGCAAAACTACCCTCTCGTTCTGGCTGATGAATTCATTATTCACACAGGCAAAAAGAATGATTTCTCAAAAATTTTCCAGCTATGTATTCTTTGCAAACTATTTACATTGACTGCTCAGTGAGTATGATATGTCTCATAAATTATATTTTTATTTTATTTAATTGGTTGACTGAAACTTTTCAAAACTAGAGAATAATAAATGGCAAGTAGTGAAAGAAAACAAAACACAGCTAAAGCGAATTTTTTATACACCCTTGTTTATGCTTAATTTTGTAATGCTTTAAGGACTTATGAATATTTTCATGAATAAATAACTAGTCATAAGTGACAAGTAATATGAACTAGCATGTAACAGTGGAATGTTTCTTCAGTATAATATTAGTGAATTAGTTCTTTCTGTATTTGACCAATCCAATCTACACACAGAGAATGGAGCTTAAATATCCCAAACCGTTAGGAAAAAATATTAAAATTGTTGTGACTATGGCATCTGAGGAAAGTGTAGCATGACAAAAAAAGACTGCTTTTTGCATTGCAGGTATTTCTACTGTAATTTTAAACTTCTCAAAACTTCACATTCCAAGTCAATAGCACAAGTCTTTTCCAGGATACTTTTAACTGGTACATTTGACAATCTTAAAATCCCCATTAAGTTGACACAGAGGTAGCTTTGGCATGTTTTCTGTTTATTATGTTTTGGGGGTTGGGAATTTTTTGTGTTTTTTTCTTTCGAATGCAAATTGCTGGGCTACATAGGATGGTACCTCACAGCTATTCTTGAATTGCTGGATGAAAAAATGGCACCACTTCCAAAGATGGAATAAAAGTAACAAAGAAGGAAAAGTGCATGTTTGTACAATGCAGTTCAAAGATTGAGTAGACCATGGACCAGTCCCTCACAACTTCAGAGATCACTTCTCTTTCCATTCAGCTGTAGTTGCTGGCACAGGGGGAGAGGTCAGACAGTCCTGGAAGGTTCATGAGCTTCTGAGTAGAGAGCTCTCACTGTGGACAGGGATTGATGCCCACTGATGCAGCGGATAAGAATCACTTAAATTTTACATGTCCTATAATGAAAAAAACTTTTATTTCTTTTAGTTATTTTCCCTTTGTAAATCCCTGTCACAGCAATCCAGCTGTGTCTCCGGAAGGGAGATAAGAGGAGAAATGCAATTAGATATGTTACTCTGTTTAAATGGTTGGGGAGCAGCTAAATACTGAGATGATGACAGCTATATGAATGCTTACACAGATAAATAGGTGATACTTTAATGTGCATGATAAAGAACAGATTTTTTTTCATTATATGTGATTTTTTTTCCCCTCTTTAACAGTAACACTACTGCATTCCCTTCTGCGAGTTATAGAGTGAAAGGGTGGTCTTCAAATCTTGAATCCAAGTTAGCAGAGCTTTTTGACCTCAGAGTAAAATATTAATGTAAGGTTTTTAAACTACAAGCTGTCTGTTAAGTAGACATAAAACGATCAGAAGAATACTAAAAGGAGAATCAGGGACACACAAATACACTAATCATTGAATTGCAGAGTGCTTTTCAGCTAATAGTAAATTGTTCTTCAAATATATTTATGGGAGACTGAAGATAGAAAATTGCTCCACTGAAATTATAGCTGAAAAGGGATAGAAAGGATAAAAGAACAGCAGATCTGCTGAACTGGTGCTTTACTTATGTCTTTTCAGAAGAAAATGAGGATGGAGTGCAAACAAAGACAGGAATCATATTTCTTGATATAGCCAACAACAGAGGTATTAGATACAGTGTGGATAATAATAGAAATAGTGTCAGATATAAGACAGATGACTTTGCAATTGGTAGTTTATTGGTTTTCTTTTTATATACACATTATATTTGTACATATATTTTGTCTTTTACTTGTCACTGTCCTTCAAAGCCTTCACTAATTTAAATTTGATGAATATTTACACCTGAAAGAACAGTTAAATTAAAAATGTTATAAGCAAACTACAAGGATTATATACATAAGAGATCCTAATGAAATTTTGCAAAAATAAGAATAGTATTAATAAAATTACAGTTTTGTTATTTGATACAATTCACATATAAATCCTATTTGCCAGGATCAGACTGAAATATTTATGCATAAAGGTGGTTCAGAGTAATGCAGTGTAATGCTGGATGCTTTGAAAGAATGATTTGTTGAATTTGAACTGCATCTCATTTTGTGTGCAATGCTACTTTTAACTTATTCTTCTGGTAGATAGTAAAAACACGGGTTTGATATAAACTTATAGAATAAACATATAAAATTGAATAGGCAATAATATCTTCCTACTAATCAGATAAATTAGAAAAATTGAGATTAGCCCTCTCAAAAGGAGTACATAAGTTCAGATACAGAAAATATTCATTGTGTAATTCTTTAAATATCTTTTTTCACTGCCTTTTCCCAGGTTATTTTTTTTATTATTTCTTCTCTGCTAAAATGAAACATGAAAAATATACTCTTGGTTGGGGAATAGTGTCCTAAAATTCAATCTAGGCTTGTGAAAGAAAAATTACTACAAATACATAAGCAAAAGATGTTTTCAACTCCCTCATTCTCAGAGAAAAGTTTAGAAAAAGGTATGTTATTTAGACCCAAACCAGAGCAACTTGCACAGTATAATCAGACATATATCTATTTGTATTATGCTTACTGATAAGACTGCCTTTGATTTGTTTCTGTTGTAGAATGACACCACTGTTATAATAGTATAGAACATGTTATGTAACAAGATAATGAGAAGTGTCAAATAGATATGGAAAGGTTGAAAAAATACTTGCCTGAGTTGAAGTTCTCAGGGGTTTTTTAATATCTGTAAGGTTCTTAAATGTGTCTTTAGTAATGTCAAGCATATGTCCAAGTGCTTTGCTAAAACAGGTTTAAGATACTTCTTCTTCCTTTCATTATAGTGCAGATGTTATAACAACTTCTGTATTAAAGTCAGTCTTAAACTTTTTCTTTTGCTTATTATAAACAATTCTCACTCATAAAGTGTGAAAAGTAACCTGAACCCTATAGCAAGTATTAACATTTCTACAAAACATTTCTATAAAAAGAAGTAAACCCCCTCTTGTATACAGTTTCAGAGACATGGTTATTTCCAAAGTACTGTGTCATCATCTACGTTCACATGCCAGGATAAAATCTGAAAAGACACATGTCTTTATGTAGGGCTGCTTTAACATCCTGATGAATTTAACTAGACTTTCAATTTTGTAATACACATTAAGAGGTGCAGTAAAGCAAAGAACTTTTTCTGGAAAGTGCATGATGGTCTCTGCACGCTGTAAGAATGTTACAACCTGCAAGATTCTGAAAATCTGTGTCTGGGTAATAAAAGGGACTTGAAAAGGGTGTGCTACACTCCAGGTTTGTTGGCAGATCCTGGCATAGGTTCACAATGTTGATGTTCCTGAGTTTTCTTGCTTTTACCCTCCCGATTCTCTCACCCTTCCCTCTATGGGGGAGAGTGAGCAAGCAGCTGAGTGGGGCTTAGTTGCTGGCTCGGGTTAACCCACAACACCCCACAAAAAATATTTTTATAGCATCCAGTGACACAGGGTTCAGAGATTCCTAAAACACAGGTGCTAAATTCCTTTAAGTTTTTTATTTCACAAATCTGTCCAATAATATGTTGGAAGTTTCAGGGCTAAATTTTGCAGATGTTGATGCCTGGCTATAGTCTGTATCTGGTCCCTGTCATGACTTCATGGGCTCTGAGAGGAGCAGGGCACTTGGAATCACAGCTTTGCACCTGTGTTGGAATTTATCTCTTTCTGGTGGTCATGTTGGTGTAGTGATACCTGTCGGGATGCTATATGGTCATGCTGGATGGCAGTTCTAAGTAAAGTGAGGGATCGCAGTGTAAGTGTGTAGGTCCACATGGATTAGTTGGAGAGTTATTAGGGCTTGTTGGACAGCAACAGGAATTTGAAAGGCAAGTGACAAAGTAAAACAGATGCACTTACACTGTTCTGGAGTTGAAGAGCCTAGAGTGCGGACAGGAGTACTGACATTTGAAGTGGGTTTTTATAAGGTGCTGTTCTAGATGCATCTTTTAGAACAAGAGTAAGAAAGCAATTTTGCCGAACTATCAGCAAATACTACACACTCACAAAGATGAGAAGTTCTGCCTTAGAATATTGCCTTTTCCCCCCATTCACTGGGATGGAGTAGTTGTTTTGCTTTTTATTTTCTGGGCTTTCGGAAATCAAAACCTACCAAGAATAAACTATTGACAGCTTACAGACTCTAGCTAGATGAAATAAAGAAAATTAATCTTTCACCTGCAAAAACAGAGCAAATGAATTTCTGTTGAGCATAATCTCAAAGGTTACTGTGAAAAAAAATACATTTTACAATAGTTCAGGATAGTTTATAGCTTGATGATTTTTAGCTTCAAGGTACAGAATCGTTAGATCTAGGCTGTAAAGCCAAATTTTGCAAGGAGGAGGGGGAAAATACTTTCAGGAGCCTATGTATCACAATACCTCCACAGCAGATTAGTTCATGATGGAAATGTCTAGATTTCCCCTCTGCTTCTTGATCTTGTGGCCTCCTGCAGAGCATCACCTACTGTTGGGCTGTGCCTTTCACAGAGTCACAGAGTGATTGAGGTTGGAAGAGCCCTCTTGATGCCATCTAGTCCACCTGCCCCGATCAAGCAGGATCAGGTAGAGCAGGTTGCATAGCACCATGTCCAGCTGGGTTTTGAATATCTCCAAGGCTGAAAACTATGCAGCCTCTCTGTGCAACTTGTTTCAGTGTTTGAGCACCCTCAGAGTCTTAAGATGGAATTTCATGTATTTTTATTTATGCTTGTTGTCTCAGTGCCTCTTGTCTCAGTGGGCAGTATGAAGGCTCCATCTTTTTCATTCCCTCCCATCATGTATTTCCCCCTGGCCCTTCCATCTGAACAGTCCCAGATCTCTCAGCCTCTCCTCACATGAAAGATACTCCAATCGCTTCATCATCTTCATGGCCTTTTGCTGGAATTGTTCCAGCAAGTCCACATCTTTCTTGCACTGGGGAGCTCAGAACTGGACACAGCACTCCAGATGCAACTGCACCAGTGCTGTGTAGAGGGTAAAGATCACTTCCCTCGACCTCTGGCAACTGTCTTCCTCATGCAGCCAGGAGGCTGTTGCCTTTTTTGCCACGAAGTTGCATTGCTGGCTTATGGACAGCAATCCTGTTTTCCCTACATGGACATTTACTTTCCCACATAAACTTTCCCAGGGAAGCTGCCAAGGAGCTTGTAGGCCTCTCATGAGTCAGTATAGCATGCAAAATACAGGTATGACCATGCCACAGGTCCCTATAGCTGGTGCTCTACCGTCAAGGTGTACTTTCAGAAGAGTGCAAATGGTACCTCCTTATATGCCATCTAACTTCACCATCCTCTTTTCCTTTCTTTGGATCTGGTTCTTGATTATGTGTATTACTTTTGCCCCTTGATGTGCGAGTGAAAACTGGGCCCATGGTAGGATCTGATTTTATAATATATTGGGAAATTCTATTTCATTAGGATAGAAATGTTGATAAGGAGGAAGTTCCTATGCTATTTTTCACCTTGTAAAACTGCAGTTAGAAACACATGGAGCTAATGCATGGTGAGTCAAATCATGTTAAGTTTCTGTAAATAAACATAGAAAAAACCATTGTCCTTAGGTGAAGGTAGTTCTGTTCCCAATAGATTTTACACCAATAAAATTGGAGTAACTTCATGGAGGCATTCCAGATTTATCTGTGGCTGCGGTCAGATGAAAGGTCTGAAGTTGCATACCACAGAGATCAACTGTGTTGCTGTAGAATAGCTGAGACAAATGTTACAGAATTTTATGAGAAAGAATAATTTGTTTAATGTTCAAAGACTTTATGAAAATATAATATACAATGAAACATTAATAGTCATACATATTTCGAAGAGAAAAAAAGCAGAAAAAAATTTGATACCAATGAAGGCCCCTGAAGATCAGGTATAATGAGCACTTAAAATTCTGGATAGTTGTCCAGCTTATCTAAATTCTTAAATTCTAAGACCTTGCTAAACAGATGGTAAAACAATTTTCCATGACTTCTCATTTCATGTTGCAGAAGAGACATAATAAACTAGAAATAATCATGTTTTGTTTTGTTTTCTTGAGAACTTAGGCTTAAGGAAAGGAAAGGATAAAGCAGAGGTTTAACAGAATAGATTTACATTTGAATACTAACATATACAGAGTAATAAAATGAACTTAAAATGCCCTGGATACCACTAAAGCTTACCAGCAGTCACCAGCTTGTAATATTTGCAACAGGTTATGGATGAAAATGGTATAAAGGTATTTCCTTTGCAAAGTACTTGAATTTTCTGATGACAGCTATGTTCTATTATAGGTAGGAAATTAAAATTAAAGAGCTGTGTCATTTTAGGTGTGACTGCATGGTGAAAACTTTTAGTAAATATTGACTTTTGAAATTATGTGCTTTATTTATGTGAGAAAGAGATTCTCAGTAAATGAAACATGAATCTCCTAGTCTTTTCTTCAATGTGATTTTAGTGCAAAGGAGGAAGGTATCTTTAAGAGAAAGGATCAAACTTTATTATAAATGAAGTTCTGGATTTAGGTGCTGGGTTATGGAGTTCTAGTGACTGTTCTCTTGACTTAGGTGGTACTTTGAGAAAACATCTAATTTATTCATTTTCTATTCTTCTGCCAGCTTTTCAGTGGAGTTAGATTTAACTGGGGTAGTGAGGATTTTCACACTGCTTTTCCCACAAATCCACTGATTCCTTCTATGGTTCTTCAACATTCAGTGTCCAGTATTTCATATTCTCTCTAGCTCCTAAAGCCTGTGCATCAGCTGTGAGGAGCCAGGGAAACCCTGCATCACTGTGTAGAGCTGAGGAAAGTGTTCCATCCATCAGAACTTGCCTGTTAATGGCCAACATTTGTGTGATTCTACATCAGGACAGTCCTCTGTCCCAGAATGAAATTTCTGGAAAGAGGAGAGTTTTTAGTCCTTTACAGATACTGGGCTACATCTAACCTGTATAAATATTAATGATGGAGCCAACTGAATGCATCTAGTTTTGTCAGGCTTTTTGCATGTGTGAGGTTTCAAGATGAATAAGGTAATCTTAGCATGTGGAGATGACATTCTTGGAGATACCCCAACCCAAATGCACAAGACCCTGAGCAACCTGCTCTAGCTGACCTGCTTTGATTAACTAAACTAGACTAGATGGGAGGTCCCTTCCAACCTCAATCATTCTGTGATACTGTGTAAGCTATTTAAGTCTATGCAAGCAGACTTATATCCACTTGATGTATATTACAGATGTATTCTGAAACCTGGCATTATGAGCATTTTATTGCATCACTACTGGAAAAAATAGTGTTTATAGAAAATAATACAACCAGAAATATTTTACGGATGACATTAACAGTAATCAAACATTGCAAGAAAAGCTCTTAGTCCATGCTTCTCTGTACCCAACAACTCTAAGCTTGATGTAGAGCTTCCTTTGGCTCTCCCCCTTCTAGGAACTTTATTGTACATGAATATACGCTGAGTACACTTTCTCCTTTTTATTTTTCCTGCTCATTTGTCCCAACTGGTTAGAAAGTAAAGAAAAGAAGACATTTCTTTTGCTGTTTGGTGAAATCCTTCCCCTTTTGAATGAATGCCTTTAGACCTTTGAGCTACTTTTAACCTCCATCAGGTCTATTTACTTAGATATTTTGAAGGAGCAGGAGAAGTCAAAGGATTCATCTTTAACTCTCTGATGGGATACCTAAAGGTGAAGATTCCAGCATGGTGCTGTGGTGCTCGGAAGATCTTTTACCTCCTTTTTGCCTGAATAAGTTATGATGGAAGAAGTTGCTGGGGCCAACTCCAGGAAAAGTTCCATGGTGACACTGACATTGGGAAGAACAGTTTTCTTCTCATCTTCAGAGATATTCTCTGAAACCTTGGAGAAATGAGAGGTACCAAACCCGACTGATTCTGTGGATCTGAGTTTCAGCAATGAAGGTCAAAAAGACTTGAAATACCTCTGCCTTACCCACCCTGCAGCATATACAAAACCTGTTCTCTTCTTAGGAAACTGGTCAATCTGGGAAGCGACTACCGCTTGTGACAACTTCATGGAACAGTCTCAAATGGAAAACTAAGTAACAGTTGCACAATGTGATGTATATTAATCTGTTGTTTAGGACCAAATGTAAAGAATTGTTAGCAAAAATAATTTTATGTATCCTTTTTCATTAACAGTTCCAATGGATCCAAATAATAAGGTCTATGTATAATTTTCATATACTAACAAAATAAGTGATATATTAGTAATTTCATGAAATGCATAATTTCAAAGTTTAATTAAAACATATACACAACACCTGACAGACGTTGTATGGAACTAATTTCAACTGCTCCAAACTTTTCATATAGTTTTGAAAAACCTTGCAGATGTTTTTCTGCATTCTGAACACTTTGCCAAGAGTGGAAATTTAGAAAATTGTATTGAAATTTATTCTCTAGAATTTATCCTCAAACTTTTTCCCACAGTTTTCAAGAGAAGAATTAAATCTAAATAAGTAGTCTAGATTGTTTTGAAAAGGTATTAAGTATGCTATTTACCCTTTGTCATAGGAATTTTTATTTTTTTGTATTACAGTTTCTTGTTAGTGACATTTTCTAGTAATATGGTTGTAATCTCACATGACTGATATATTGCTGGATGATTTTTTGTTATCATCTTTAAAGACAAAAGTCAAACAAACCTAATGCCCACCGCCAAATATTAATGTTTATGAGCTTTTAAAGTAATTTAGATTCTACGAATTATTTCAAGATACATAGTAAATACATTAAAATATTTTAATTCTGAACTTCATTGCCAAAAAAGGTACTAATTTCATTTTAGATAAGAGATGAACTATCCTTGCATGATAATACACTAAAATAACTTCCATGACATACATTTTCATACATGACATACTATATAAACTGGAATATATTTTTGTCTAAAATGATGAAACCGATTTATTTCTTTTATATCAGGCCTTCATTTAATTGCTACTAGTCTTTTATTATTATAATAATGTTTATTCTGTGTGAACAAAGTCTAAGAATGTTCAGTTCAGTTTCTATTTTTTCAAGGAAAAATAAACTTGAAGAAGAAAGAGGCATGACAAAACATGTTTAAAGCAAAGCTAATGCTCCATCTCCAGAAGCTCCATCTTTCTTTAATAACCGAATGTTATGGTATATCTGCAGAGAATAAATCACACAGCTGCTCAGTTCTGGACAGTAATCTTTCCTGACAGTACAACATTAATACTTTCAGAGAAAGATAGGAAGACTTTTATTTTTAACTTAAAAAAACCAAAGTGTGTTACACTGTCAAAAATATATTCTCATCATGCAGAAACAGGGAAATGCTACGTTTCTAGTTCAGTTCAAAGAATTTTGTACTATTCTCATAACAAATAGATAATACCTACTAATATACAGTCCAGCTTGCGCATCACAGACAGTGATAGTGCAAATGTGAGGAAAATGGATAAAAATGTATAAGTGGTCTCTATTCAGTGAGAATGTAATATTCATCATATGAATTTTAAGAATGTCCAGTGTCCGCTTTCATTTCAAATCCTTTAGTGTTTTATCTTCAATGGGATAATGAAGGAAAAAGTTAATGAAGAAGTGTGTGCAGGAAAATATCTCTGTGCTCTTATTATGATGGTGTGCATGATGTTTCTTTTCACCACTTTTTTAAAGAAAAAAGAATCAGCTGCTATTGAAAAAGACAATGCAGACATCAAAATTAAATTCATTGTTACTGTGAGAATTTATAAGGATTTTTTTTCTGAAGATAACATTAAAAACTCTATGTAATTACTAAATCTTAGCTGTTATTTTATTTTAATTTGTTTTTGGGCTATGTTGAAAAATGAACACTTTCTTCAATTTCAATACTGCTAATGAGCAGAAATTTTCAAAGTCTCACCCTGCACAGACGACAACTGAAGACAAACTAAGTAGTTATAACGTCTTTCTCATCACTTCCATGATGATTGCAATTACAGTGTGCAGTGAATAAGACTAAATGGGGATCTTCTACCAGATAGACTGTGCAATATTTCAACATCTGAAATACCTGCTCTGCGTGAGGGGTAGAGTTTTGGGGCCTGTGGAGGCAATCTCACCATGTTCCCTTTTCTGATCCGTGTGAGATTAGGAATCAAGTGAAAAATAGGGGGAAAAAAAAATAAACAACAGTGGAAAAGGAAAAGGAGAATATAGACAACAAGGACTACAGTGACATTTGGCTGCCTACCAATCCTGAGAGGCATTTTCCCTGTGTTTGGCTTGGGCAAAATCAAGGAAACAAGTGTTTCTCTGTGAAACTCTTATCTATTCTACTGCTATTCACTTCTGGTTATGTCACTGTGGTTACAAAGGCAAAACTTCTGTCAAAGGCACATTGGAGAAAAGCATGAAGCCACTGAACATTATCAATAGATGTCCAGTCTAAAGTGAGAGGAGTTAGAAGTTCACCCCTTCAAAGAAACAATACCTACGTTCTATGGTTTGCTCAAAGACATTGTATGAAGTCATGGATCCTTTTCAAAAGATTTCAGCAAAATGTCACTAGTAATGTCTATATCCTCTACTAAACAGTGACTATGTACCAAAAAGGACTGCCCAGAAAAGCTTGCAGTTAAAGACCAAAGATGAATATGGATACAATAGACAGATATTACACAAGATAATAAGGCCTATGATGTCTTTCCATGCTTGGCAGTTTCTGCCTTTTTAAACAAAGATGTTAAAATTTTTAAATTTTTTCTTTCCAAAAAGCTTGTTCACAAGACTATTAATATCTTAATAGCTTCAAGTAACTTTTTTTTTTTTTTAATGTGCTGTGGTGCAATAAACACTGTCTTATACAGGCATTCCATGGCTACAGCCAGAGCGGGTTGTACAATTAAAATGGTACTGCGCTTTTTTCAGTATTTCTTGCACCCTAATTTCCAATTCAGCTAGTGCTGAGCAACAGGTGAGCTTGTGGCTTGTGAAAATGTAAAGTTAGTGACAAAAACAAACCAAATGTAAGTATATGCTACTTAAATTCAGCATGTCACTTAACATTTTTGTCTGGTTCAACTATCTATAGAATCTAAGTAGTTAAGGATCAGGTTAGACAGATATTACATCCTTGATACATGAGCCTCTCTTGCTGCACAGTGTTAAATGCTTCATATCTCAATAGAATTATCTCCACCTGAGAGGGAAGACCTTCTCTATATCATACGAGGATGCTGTAAAGAAAACATAAGGGGCAGAAAGGAAGAGCAGTTGATCGATGAAAAGAAGTATCCGCTGGGATCGGCAGTATATACAACCACTAGTAGTGCTCTAAGACTACTCTACCTTGACTTATATTGCTCCTATTTGCAGAGGTGCTATGTCAGATCTTACTATCCCCGGGAAAGTGAGGAATATATGATAGCTGTCATAAGCAAGAAAATACTTCCTTGCTTTTGTTAATAAGCAAATCTAGAGGTTAGGAATGTAAACTTGTTCTCTGGAAACCAAGGCGGCAGGTGGATTAAGACTGTCAGAGTTAGTAGCCTGCAGTTGCTATTGATATTACTCTTATGGGACAATAAGGTCAAATTTACCATGATTAAACTTTCCAGAGATTCAGTCCTACCACCTCCTCCATTAGGACAAAACAGAACATTAAGCATGCAGTGAGCTGTAAAGTACTATTGATAAAGTGTATGATACCACAATTTAAAAGCAGAAAGGAAGAATGTCTGGTGTCAAAGGTAAAATTAAAGCCATAGCAGAGAACGCCCAGCTGGTCACAAAAGGGAAGGTACAGTGACGTGCCCCCCCTCCCCGCCCTATGCAATCTCTGCCACCATTGCCTCTGCTATCTATCCACAATGTAGCTAGGGGAGACACTGAAAAACTGGGAGAAGGAAGGCTACCGTTCGGCACATGAAGGATGACAACTCCTTTTTCATGACCTGCTTCCTTTCCAACATTTCTCCCCACTACAACCACAAAGGGAATTATTAAGAAAGCAGAGAGCACCAGTTCTGTTTATTTCATGCAACAAGTCTATCTCAGGACAACTCCAGGCAACAAGGGGTAAGTTGCTGGGGGAAGAATTTGTGAAGCTGGAGATAGAAACTGAGGCATTTTCATTACATACCTGTGCCCTAAACCCTTGTAAAATATGCTGGATCTGGTTTTTGTCACAACTTCAAACATCTCTGAGCATATTCCTTCTCTATTGCCTTCCTTGTATCAGGAATAGCAGGAAAAAGGGGAGCTGTGTAGAGAAGGGCTGACAAGTCAAAGTCACTTGTGGTAAGCGTGCGATGCAGAAGGATCCTTTGGAAAAGTGAATAAGGGCAGTTGGGAAGTGGTAGAAAATGGCTGGAGGCAATAAAATATTGTGCAGAAGCTAGTTTTGAAGATAGGACATTTGAAAACAATACAGCAGGTAAGAGGAAATCAGGGGGAAGGTCATACTTAAGTAACACAGTTAGATGAGTTTAACAGATTACGAGCTGGCAATGACAAGAGATTTCAGTAACAGTCAATTTTAGCACTGAGAGGAATCTTATTAGACTAGGGAATACAATAATACAATATCCAATAATTACTAGTTTTCTCTAGAATGTCTGCATGCCCTTCATCCCTGTCTCAGCACATTTTTCTGTCTACCTTTAAAACAACTTATTTAAGACAACAGTACACATGTCCTCAACCTTTTTTGTTCCTTCATTAACAAAGCTACTGATTAACAGTTAAGTCCAATAGTTATCAAGGTGATAGATCTGTTCTTTGAATTGGGCAGCGTTCTAGGAAATATGTGTCTTCTAAGGAAAACTGAAAAATCAATGGGACAAATGCAAAGATATCTGTGCATTAAAGAGAAGGTACTTTTATGCTGTTTTATGTTAGTGTGCTGCAGTACAGAAATCAGATATGATTAACAGTTAGAGTCTGGAACAATAAAATGACAGTTTAGCTAGGAAAGGACAATTACTTTTAACCAATCTTATTTCAAAGACAGAGAAAATAACCCAATCTAAGTAAATAAACCCTTTAGAAAGAAGAAGCATAAATATGCTATAAGCATGTACACCTCTCATAGCAAATCCAATTTAGTCTGCATTCTACTGTGGTATAGCAGTCCACAGATGAGTACTCCAGAAGCAGAACAGTCTTGGCCACCAATAAATGAAGGCTGGCATGCCGTTACATTGCAAAGGGATAGCTGAGAGTTAGTGATAGATTACCAGTTGAACATGAAATCTCTGTATGATGCTACAGTGCACAAGAGTGTTAGCTAAGTAAACAGGAGAACATCAGGGAGAAATAAGTAATGTTGCCTTTTTCAATTACATCAGTGCAACTGTTATTTCATACAGCTCTGAAGTCTAAAGTTGGAGAGATTTTGGAAAAAATAGAAAGGGTTCAAAACAGGTAGAAGAAGGGATATGGAAATAAAAGTGGGGGAGGGGAAAGAGTGTTAAGATGCTCAGTTCAAAATCTAATATATGGCTTTTTTATGGACAAAATATTTCCATACAAAAATGTCTCTGATAATAAATCATTAGGTCAATAAACAGAATAGTCAGGGATCAAAATGTTTCAGCAGGAATCTAAAAATGGATGTTAGAGGAATAAGACAAGAATAGATCACAGATACTGGCAAGGTTCTCCCTAAGCGATATCCCCTGTTGCTCCTGCCAGGGACAGACTACTGAGCTAGAAGGACAGCCGTTGTAAGGCAGTATGATGTTTCTTGTGTTTACATGTTCTTTAATCTGAAAAAAGGCCTTCCACAAGAGAATGTTGAATGATAAAAAAAGGTGGTACTAAAAACAATAAGGCATAGTTTCTAATATTGATGATAAAAAACACATCTTGACCTACATAGGACATTACATAGAGATTCATTTTATAGCAATTACAAGTCATCAATGAATCTATGAAACTGTAACCCAGCAATCAGGTTCCAATGGTCTAAAAAAAAAAAAATCATTCTTTAAGATAACTACGACAAAATTTCATGTGTATTCTTTTAGGCTGTGGCTCCTATTTCTGCTTTGCTATGTTAATAAGTAGAACTATACTAATTTTTTCTTTGATTAGATGTAGATAACTGTAATGGATCACATAAGGAACTAATACTAGATTGGATAGGATAATAGAATATGCTTGTGTTGGAAAAGAAAATGTGCTTTCTCCTACTTTGTTTAATCCTTAGTATTGCAGAAAGGAACCTCTGGGTTTTTTTTTAAACAAGGTACTTTGTCTTTAAAGCTATTGTCATTCAGCTCTATAATGATCTTTGTGTCATGTATCTTTACCAATGAGATGTCCTCAAAGATAGATGCTCTAGCTGTTAAGTGTTGCAGTAAATCTTGGAAAGTACTGCTTTGTTTTGTGTTTTTTTCTGAGTACATTTCAACTTTGTAATGTATTTTCATAAAATTGTGGGTTTAGTTCATATCTACCAATTACCTCATTGAGCTAAATCACACAAGTCCCTGACAAACAAGGACTGTCCCCTTGTCTGACTCTGGGAGTTTTCACAGCTAATGCCATGAGCAGTTATGTAGAGCAGTTATCTTCAATTAGTTAAAGCCAAAGGGAAATAAAGTTCAATGTGAAGGAACTTCAGAGATCTACAGCTGTAGTAGTGAGATCCATTAATCTACACAATGTCTAAATACCATGCAAGCAAGGATTATAAAAGTTAATCTTGTTGACATAAATCTTTAGTATTTGGAGCAGACTGCCAGAATGCCTTTGCCATTTGATTAGTGTTTGTTATAAGTAAAGAGAATTCGTTATGTGGAGTACATAAACTGGGCAATAATGTCAAGGAGCAATGCCTTACAGGTTGAATAAATTACTGAGCTATTGAATATATGGTATGCTAAGACACTAAATGAGTTTGTAGAATTCTGCTAAGGTCAATGAAAAGAGTCAATATGTATAGAAACAAGCTAATTAGTGGAACTGATGAAGGTGTCAATGATATCAGTGGGTATGTAATATATTATGGGTGCAAACCACTATTGTATAACAGTGTCTTGTATTATTTTAAGAGGGGTCACTCTATATTACAGCAATGTTACAGCACATTGACATTATTAACAGACTGACAGAACTAAATTCATCAAAATATGTGTTTTGTAGTGAAAAGGGATGTCCGTCCTAATTATACAAATTGATGCACATGCAACATGGACAAAACAGTGATATGCCACTATGATGGTGACCCAGTTCCCAATGTTATGTTAAAGCCCTGAAATTGTACATGCACAGGCAGCCACCACCTTCACCTTGACATCTGGAGTGCTGTGTCCAGTTCTAGGCTCTATGGTACAAGAAACATATGGACTTAATGAAGTGTGTCCAGCATAGAGCCACAAAGACGATGAAGGGACTGTAGCATCTGTCGTGTGAGGAGAGCTGAGAGCTGGGACTTGTTCTGTCTGAAGAGGAGTCAGGGGGAATCTCATTAATGTGTGTATGTACCTGATGGGAGGGAATGAAGAAGAAACCAGACTCTTCTGAGTGTACCCACTGGCAGGACAAGAGGCAATGGGCACAAATGAAAACACATGAAATTCCATCTGAACACAAGAAAACTTTTTGTATGTGTATGTGTGAGGAGGTCAAACACTAGCACAGGTTGCAGAGAGAGGTTGTGGAGTCTCCGTCCTTGGAGATATTCAAAACCTGACTGGATGTGGTCAAATGGTGACCGTTTGATTCAAACTAGTTTGTCTATTTAAACTGGATGAGTTCCTATTCCCACTTGAAAAGAATTCTTATTTGAATGACAATTCTATTTTTATAGATTAGGACTTCATAAAGTTTTGCATGCATGCTGAACTATTTTCTTGTAGCCTCTTTTCTCCCTTAATATTATGAATGTCCAACAGGCATTCAATTGGATCAGTATGTGAGGTGTTAATAATTTTAATCAAATATTGTTTCTTAGAATTGTTTTATGCTTCATACCATTCAGTGTCTGCTGTTAATTTGCTTTACAATTCAGTGTGACAAAATAATTTTTAAAAGTATAATTAAGCTTTTCCACAGTAAACATTTCAGTTTAGTTAATTAACGAAGAGCTGAGCTGCATTGACTCCTCAACATGATTGAAAATCAAAAGCTGACATGGCCCAACAGGCTTACTCACCTTACATCTGGCTTTCTGAAGCAGTAAGCATTATCAATTATATACCATGTGAACGTAGGCTGTGGCTGCCCATCATCACAAATAATCAATCTCAGTATTATTAATCTCAGTATTATAGTATACTGTTTTCTCTATCATAAAACAAGGGCCATAGAACTAATTATATGGACCAGTGGATCTTTGAATATGTTTTGTTTCTTTGAAAACCAAAAAACACCTTTATTTTTAATCCATTATACCACAAACTATACTTGCTTTTAAGCCACTCTTAAAGACACTCTACTTGCAATGGGGACTGAAATGAAATCCGTTTTGAATTACCTTGTCTTGTTCTGGTTTTATCTTGTTTGTGACTTGCTATCCTGTGCAAAGGGACAGGGCCATTGCTCTGTGAGCGCAGGAGCATGTCGTGTTTGCAAGGGACAGAAAGTAGCAGTGGGACAGCAGAAGGCATTCCACCCAAACGATGATACCTTCAGGCATTCTCTCTTCTTGATACCCCACAAGGAGCTGTGGGCTGCAGTGATCAGTGGTTTACTAGGGAATTAAAAAATTATCCCTGCAGCAGAATTGTCCTCGGCAAAGCTGACTGAAAAACTTCCAGGAAAAAGATAAGTTTTGTCCTAGAAATGTCAGAAGTCTTTGAGCCTTTGGGGTCCGACATGCTTCAGCTGAGAGGCTGATGGGCTTCTGACAGAATCGCCATGACTCCCTGGGCGAGTGCATGAAGACGAGGCACCCCAAAACCATCTTGGCCCTGCAGTGGAAACAGTACATCTGGTGATGGAACACCAGGATTTATCGCTCCAAGATAGGTTTGCCAGTGTGACTGCGAAACTGGGGGCTCAGGCAGTGCAGCTGTGCCCCAGCTCCCAGTCTGCCTGCTGTGATGCCAGGGCTCTGGAGAGGCATCAGCTGGGTTGGACCAGGTGCTGGACCTACAGCATGAACCCCAGCTGTGCTGTATTTGTAAATAACATGAGCCTGGACTAGTAAATAAAATGGGACTTGCATGGTTCCCTGCTCACGAGGGTTTACAGAATACAGCTAAATGCTTTTTTCCCCCAAAGCAGTAGACTCATCATAGTAGACAACAGCTTACCAAAACTTGAATGCATGCCCTGACCCTGTACAGATTACTGACAGATATGTAGCTACTGAGAAGCCCAGGCAAACCCCTGCTCACAGTCTCCCACTGCGGCATGAGCCATAGAGCCAGGGCTCTCCGTGACAGGAGCTCAGGGCCCATCGCTTTCAAACAGGCAGGAGATGGAGGGTATTCTGGAGCCATAGCACAGGTAGAAACAATGTAAAGGACATTCCCAGCAGATTGGCAATAGTCTTTTAGGTCATAGCAGAAGGACAAGACTTTTAGCAGAGGGTTACTACTTATAAATGCTGACTGAGAAACTTGCCATATTTTACATAGTAACTTCATGGAAGTCTTCAGAGTCATCTGTCACTTGAATTGTCTCCAAGGAGAGTGAGAAGATTCATAAAATAACACAGAAAATGTGCCTCTGTGTATTAGATGAATATAGAATAAGAATAACATTAATTTGTTGGTGAAATGCTGCACTAAATGTTCATTTACAACTTTCTTGCATAACAATCATTGTGGTCCTTCAAAGGACTACCTCACCCTAACAATGTTTGTGTTGTCTTAAATACATCTGTACATATTAAGTTAAGCAAGGGTTTTCCAAATGCCTTTCAGTTTTAAGCATGGTGTTAAAGGGTTACGAAAATGCACTGTTTTTTAAGCATCCTTGCATTATCTTTCAAATGATTATTAAATGCTCTTACAAAATGAAGCCTCTACATTTCAAGCAATTCTATTTAAAGCAGCTGTGATTATGGATCTTATTTTCAACAGTAGTAGAATTAATTGAGACTAAATAAGTCAAAATTTGTCTTTTTTCATGAATTGTTAAGGAATCATACCTTCTTTTTATGAATATGTTTGTGTTGAACATGTATTTACTGCAACAAAGCACAGACTAGATAATTTGAAGTTTCTCTACCTTTTTTTTGATCAGTTACTGTTTATTCTTAGTAATATTTCAAACAATATGCACAGGATATATTCTGCTTCTTAGTTAATGAATATGGTTTTTGTTAAAAGGAGACAAAAAAGTGAAAAGCTATGTGATAAATCAGCAATGAATGGCTTCCTTTGAACTTAAAGAAGACTAATATGTTAAAAATGCATTAATTGATTACTAGGGTTGTGCCATTGTTCTGGTCACCTGGTTATATATTATTTTGGAAATAAATTCATTTATTCATAAACATTCTTAGATGATTGTTAATATTTTTTGACCATGCCTAATTCCAGTTTGGGAATTACATCTGGTTTTGTGGTTGGCTGGATTATTTCTTGATCTTTGAAAAATTTCTGAACCTTGACTAAAAGTGAACAAAAACCTCTAGGCAACAACATACAACAATCATTCATGAGATATTCATACTTACTGGGTATTATTTTACTTTAATAAATGTATATGATAGAGACACACATAAGTCTGTCAAAAGTTATTAATCCCTTATAGGACATGCATATTGGTTCAAATAGGAGGATAGTGCAAAGTTAAAACTGACATGAGCCACAAACCTGAAAAGTAGCAAAAGGAAGATTTTGAAGTTCTGTATGGTTTTTTAAAAATAGCACAACTTATTCAGTTGGTCAGTAAATGTGCTTTTTTACTTTCTAAGATCATCAATATTAATTTTTCATTAACCTTTAGTCAACTTTTTGGGCTATGGAGCATAGAGAATCTGAAATTCAAACCCATTTTAGTACAAATAGCTGTCATCAACATGACACTCTAGGAATGCATTGTGTGATTTTTGTAACAAAATACCAGGATAGTTATCCATTTACAGAGCAGAAATGTTCACAAGTGACCGAATGCATACTATGGATGCCTAATAGCAAATAACCAAAGCCCACAAGCCATCTCTGAAAAATATTCTTCTAAAGTTTTAGTGAACACCCATGAGTAATGGATACAATCAAAAACAATCAAGCCTGGTTTAAGTGGTTTGCATAGGATTTACTAACCAAAGGAAAGGAGGTAAGTTGTTAATAAACAGAGCAATCATACCTGAACAACTCAACCAGACAAGATGTTATCCCTTCTCTCAGGAACCAGAGATGGAAAACTGTCAACCTTGTCTCCTAGTCTCATGGCTCTCTTGATTGCTTTTTACAAGAATCCCCTGTATGCTTAAGCATGGTGAGTTTCTTCGAGGGTATGGACTCAGTCCACTGAGTAGAGAAAATGGTGAAAATGAGAGTTTACAGTTCATTCTGTGAAGTTCAGTCATTTTACGTCTGTTACAACTCTCCTTGAATACCTTGACTCTAAATCTCATATGAAGAGCTTCCCTCATGATGCTCCTAGTTAATTTTTAGCTGTCTGCCCCATAGGTTTAAATACTTTGTATTTTAGACTCTCCCTATCTTCCCACTGTTTATAGTCATAGCTTATAATGTAAATTTGGCTTTAAATTGGCTTTTTAAAGATATAGGCAAGTATAAACAACAAAAATAACTCCAGGCCAATTATGGATTATTCAATGTTCATGTTAGGGAAAGCAAGAGAGTCCATTCACCAGTGTTTGTTCTTATACTCTTCTTAAAACCCTGAAATTTTTCTCATCTGAAAATCTTTCTTATGAACCCCTCATCACAGAAAAAGAAATTGACATCTATCAGTATAACCAAAAGAGAAATGTAAGCTTCATTATATATTTATGATCCCTTCACAACAGTCACACTTAAAAATCTGCTCTTTGTAATTGTTGAGGATGAGGAAGGTAAGATATTTAACTTTAATCAGAGGCATTACTGCACAGACTGGGATAGAATTACTTGAGTGATAAAAACTGCTGAGATTTACTGAATTGCAGCCTTTTTTGAGGTTAATAAGAAAAAAGTCATACTGAAATGATATGTTTTACCAGTAAGTTGACTGTAACTGAACTGATCACACTATTCTGCCCCTTTTACTCTGAAGTACTAGTCATGATTCATGTATTTTTTTAAATATTGAAATTATGCTATTCATAAGATAGCATGGAGGATGTTGCATGCTTGCTTGGAAAAGAAATAAAATTATAAAATATTAACTAGCCTAACATAAGCTATTTGGTGTGCATAAACAGCATAATGTCCCTTATCCTTGCTTCCTCCTGACTCAGTTTTGCATCTTCAGAAACTTAACAGATGGCTACTGTATTGTAAAGGAGGATCTTGGCCATGCAACTCATTTTCAGTGATACTGAGTTGTTTAAGATACTCTATAAGAGTGAGTCCATTGGTTTTCACTAAAAGGAAGCATAAATACTGTGTTAGACTTTTAAAGATTAACTCTTCCAGCTTTGAGATGATCAAGTGTTGACAGCACAGTATTCGGGTAATAATGTTATGCCACCTGAAATATGTTAACTTCAAATGTTTTTGAAGAAGTGTATGCAACTTCCATATGAAAAGCTGAGTGTGTGCAGTTTGAAGGTAGTATGGAGCTCATTAGAGAATTTAGCTTGGGATAGTAGAAGAAGTGGAGATATATTATTCAGAACAGGTAAATACAATCTTTTTACATTCAGGTCCTACAGTTGTAAATCATTATTATAATGTATGATTCTGAATGCTCTGTGGATATGTTTGCTAGCTCTTCAGACGTAATTTATACAGTCTCCTGCTTTTTACTTTTCTCCTCATAGGATAAACTTCTTTCTTCAAAATGCAATATGAGATTTATACTCTGATGCCAAAGACAATTCACTGCTATAGCAGCAATACCTTTCACCATCAGTTGAACATGCAGAATCCTCCTTATACAATTTAATGAGCCCCTCTGCCTCTGGGTCCCATGGAGTCTTCCTCAGCCAGTTGCTGATTAAAGCTATTCTGGTTAAATGAGGAAAAAACAACTAATTATAATAATGTAATAATTTTGGCTTTTAGGTTTTACAGAAACTGATTGGAATACTTTCCTGGTTGTTAATGATCCTTAATAGAACAGATGGAATTCTCCAGTCTGAGCAGAAGCTGGAAAAGAGTCTCTGTGGTGTATGATGTGTCATTTCATTCACACACGGCAGAGTAAGCCAGAATAAATCTAAACCAGGAGGATGCTGAGGGCCTTTGATTGTGTTGCTGAGTTGTTCCCTATATAACATGTGTTGTGCTGCTAATTTGCTGACTTGGAAACACCAGCAAAGAATTGTATTGGGAGTTTTAAATTTTAAGCATTACAATATTAAAGAGGTGGCATGCTGAGACACAAAACTTAGAAAAAAAAATGTAGAAAATCTCCATCTAAATTGCAACTTTAATGCACTCTAAGGACTAATACACACAATCACTCCAAAGGCCAGCTGCCTGATTAAAATTGCTGGTCCAGACCTTCGTAAATAGCTGAAATTGCTTTATATTAACATAATAAAATCATAAAACTAATTTTGGCAAATTCAGACACTTCTGAAAATTATGACCTCTAAACATTTTTAGGTCATAATCCACCACTGAATATAACCCGAGATTCTCAGTATGTATCTGTCTTGTTAGGTACCTAGATGCTTAGATGTCATTCATATTATAACTGCTATGAAGTGTTTCCTTTTTAAAGACCTAGGCACCTAAATTCCCCAGGCAGCTGCTTTTCATTGTCAAGTCCCACAAGTACACAAACTTTCTTGTGGGGCACCACCAAAACCTTCTTGAAGATCTAGCCTTCAGATCATGAAGAGAGATCCTCAAAATAGGTGTTTCTACTCCATCTGGACAGACCCTGTAGGCAAGCTTTCCACACACACAAATTTGCATTGAATAATGGAATCTTTCATGTAATATTGGAGAAGCTGATGGTCAAATCTTTGTTATATAAACCTGACTTAGGGCTTCTATATTCTGACAGACTAGTCTCCTGGCCATGATGATAATGGCTATTGGTGTGTCTTAATCAATACTTCCCTTTCAGCCACTTTCCAAACATCAGCAATTACAGAAGTATTGAACCAAATAGATAGCCCAAGCCTCTTAGAACCTGTTCCGGTGTTTGACCACCCTCAGAGCAAAAAAAAGTTTTCTTGTGTTCAGATGGAACAACATGTGTTTTCACAAATGTGATTTCATTTGTGCCTGTTGCTTCTTGTCCTGCCAGTGGGCACCACTGAGAAGAGGTTGGTTTCCTCTTCTTCATTCCCTCCCATCAGGAATTTATACACACTGATAAGAAAGATCCCCCTGACCATTCTTGTCACAAGGCTGAACAGTCCCAGCTCCCTCAGCCTTTCCTCATGTGAGAGATGCTGCAGTCCCTTCATCAGCCTTATGGCCTTGTGCTAGACTTGCTCTAGTAAGTGCATGTACTTGTGCTGGGGACACATCACTCCAGATACAACCTTGCCAGTGCTGAGTAGACAGGAAGGATCACCTCCCTTGACCTGCTGGCAACACTCTGCCTAATGCAGCCCAGAAGGCTGTTGGCCTTTTTTGCCACAAGGCTGCATTGCTGCCTTACGGCCAGTTGTCCACCAGGATCCTAAGGTCTTCCGCAGAGCTGCTTTCCAAATGATCAACCCCCTGCATATACAGGTGCATGGGCTTATTCCTCCACAGGTGCAGGACTTTTCATTTGCCCTTGTTGAACTTCATGAGATTCCTCTCTTCCCAGTTCTCCAGCCTTTCCAGGTCCCTTTGAAAGGCATCACGACCATCTGGTGCTCCTCCTAGTTTTGTATCTGCAAACTTGCTCAGGGTGTATTCTGCCCCATAACACAGGTCATTAATGAAGATAGTAAACAGTACTGGATCCAGTATCAGCTGCTTGGGTACACCACTAGTGACTTGCCTCCAACTGTACTTCATACCACTGATCACAAGCCTCTGGACCTGGTTGTTCAGTCAGTTTTCAACCCACCACACTGTCCACTTATGTAACCCATACTTTCTCAGTTTGTCTATCATGATTTTTCAGGGAGTGTCAAGACTTAACCACAGTTGGCAAGTAAGCTCCACACAGCTGCTCGCTCACTCCCTGGCCGGTGGGATGGGGTAGAGAACTGGAAGAGTAAAAGTGATAAAACTTGTGGGTTGAGATAAAGGCAGTTTAATAAGTGAAGCAAAAGCCGCACACACAGAAGCAAAGCAAAACCAGGAATTCATTCACCACTTCCCGTCGGCAGGTAGGTGTTCAGCCA
Source organism: Pandion haliaetus (assembly GCA_013401275.1). Taxonomy (NCBI): domain Eukaryota; kingdom Metazoa; phylum Chordata; class Aves; order Accipitriformes; family Pandionidae; genus Pandion; species Pandion haliaetus. The sequence goes on from VYZV01025796.1 coordinate 56,512, forward strand.
TCTCCAGGAAAGCAGGGCTCCATCATGCCTAACCGTTACTTGGGAAGACAAACATCATCACTCTGAATGTCTCCCCAATTCCTTCTGTGTACTAGTCATACACACAAGCAAAGCAAAACCAGAAAAGCTTAGACATTTCACTGAACCTGAACCAGTGCATCTTGTTCTTGGATAAAGTATATTTTCTCACCAATCAACCATTCAAAATTTCCAAATAGTGCATTAAAATATATTCAAGGCTGAAAACCTGCTTTATTTTCAGATATGCGGCTAGTAACAGCTGATATTTTAAGCCAGAGTAATCAAGGTTTATAATGGAAATGTTAATGAGCCCTGAACTATAGCAGAGCAAATTGAAGTCAGCTATTATAGAAAGTAATGTTAAAATACCATACCTGAGTAAGCTTTATGTTTGTTGAATACCTCTCTGATAAGAGCCTTAAGTCATAAACACTTGCAAAAGGAAGGATATTGAAAATATTTGCTGCATGCAAAAAGTTTTTTTAAAAAAAGTTTGTTTTGTGTGGGATTGCTCTGAAGTAATATCATGAACTTTAGAGGGCACTGTAAAACTGTCTCCAAGATTAGAGATTAAAAACTTCAGTTAAGTTATCTATAGTCCTTTTTCTTACAATACTGACCTGGCCATGAAGATGTAAATCCTGTCAGTTTAAAATTTTAGAAGGAAGACATAGCTTGGAAAATCTCGGCATACCTGTTCCTGCCATACAAGCTTTGACATGCAAGACCTATTAGTGAGAATCTGTGTAGCTTCCCATAGGAAGGAAGAGATGAAAAAATAGCAGACTTTCATAATGTTGTTAAACCATTAAATCATCTGAAAGAACCATGTGCTCACATGGCTCTCTTTCCTGCTCAGTCTCTTCCCATGGATATTTGGAGTCTCTGCAGGATCAGCTGGGGCAGAAAACAATTATTTATACCTGTTCTCCACTTCTGTGTCATTCAGATACATTCTGTGTATGATATCTCTAAATTCATGTCACAAGGGAATCACCAAGTCCTGGTCACTTGGCTAGGTCTAGGAAACCTTCTCCAGAAAGTTCTTCCCTAGATTAAAAGTAATGATTATAATAATTATTAAAACCAGTAATTCCAAATAATATTGAAGGAAACTCAAAGCCATCATGATTTAACAAGTTTTCTGTGAATCCAGGAGCTTAACTTCTCTGCAAAGTGATTATCAATTATTTCTTCAATACAATGTACCTAACCAAGGAAGTTTCTCTTTTCAACCAACTATAGAATAAAGTTGATATGATTCAAAATATGATGAAAAATAATGAATGGCATATATTTGTTATATTTCTCCCGAGCATGAAAATGTTAGAAAGGGAAGAATCTATTCTCAAAGGTGACGTAAGAAGACAAACCTGGTAAATTGATTTGCAGGAAGCATTATCTGGTTTTATGCTCTCTAAGATCAAGGGCTTTCAGAAAAAAAAAGTTCTGCTATTATAAATCAAAAGAAGGAGGAGGAAAAGTAGGGACACAGGAAGAACTGTGAAGCATTTTCCACTACTATGCAATTTATTTCTGAAATAATACAAATTGTAACATAGGCTATCAAAAAAAATATGCTTTCTTAAAAAATGCTGGTTGACTTTACTTATAATACCTAGTAGCCTGAGGTGTGGAAGGAAAAGTAATAGCAGTTATTAAATTCTGCCTCATAAAATAAAACTACTTGTATGACATACTAGAAGTGAACAGTTTAAAACATTTGTAGTTTGATATGACCTTTGACCTTTTCAATAAAATTTGCTCTTCTTTCAAAGCCTCTGTCCCATATGTTTATATATGGTGTTTTCCCCAATATTAAAAGAAAGAAACTGGCTTTTTTATTAAAATCCAGAACTGTTTCCTACACTAAGAATATTTCCAAGTTAGATGTATGGTGTATCTGCATCTTCCAGAAGGAGTTAGTAAAAACACCTGTCAGGTTAACGTCAGTAAAATAGCAGTCTACAAGTGCTTTTCCTGTTTTCCTATTGACAAATAGCATGTATACAAGTAAGTAAGCCTAGAAAAGTGTTATTTGAGTAATTATCTTCTGATGAAGCAAACAAACTTGAATAATGAGGCATACCATTGAGGGGAGCCGAGCCAAATAAACTCTTCTGGGAGCTGCATTGGTGGTGTTGGGTAGGTGCTGAGAAGTGAGGAGGAGACGGCAGCGGCTGGGGATGCTGTGCAGGAGCAGGGAGGAACAGTTCAGGAGGTGTACAGGATGACAGTCCAGTGAAATACAGTAGGAAAACAAAGTTTCCATTGAAATGGAGCAGGAATACAAGAAATCTCTCTCCACCACTAGTCTGCTGCCTGGCCTTATGTGCTCCAGATCTCTAGAGACTCACCTTGCCTGTCTAACTTACCTCTAGGATAATTCTTTAAATTCCCCAAGGCAGGTTCTGTAGCTTGTTTTGTGCTCTGAGCACAATAGTTCCCTGATCACAGAAGCAATTTTGATTTTACCCTCTTTTTCAGTGGTTTAGGGCAAATGATCTGGTTTACCTAGAGTCTTTCTACCATCTATGCAAAATAGAAATATTTTCTTACTCTTCTCTTAACCTCTTTCCTAATAGAAGGGTTAAGTAATGAAATAATCCAACACAGTGAGAAAATACCTTTGTACACGTAAATATGTAGATAAGAAAAAAGACTTCTTTTCAGTAAATATCAACATGCCTCTACTCTAGAGTACTGACAACTTAAGTCAATCTGGCCTTTTTTAGGATATTTTGTAATGTCTTCTTTCAGATTTTAAGTAAAACAGATAGTTTTCAGATCATGTTTAGAATGTAGAAGAACAGTGAACTTTGGAAAACATGGTGTTCCCATTTGTCAGATGTAGTGGCATTGTATCTTGATAGGTTTTTCTTTGTGGTATATTGCAGAGGTGTCTGACAAAGAAAATAGAGGGTCATATGAGAAACATTCATTTTAGTAGACATATGCTTACCTGCACCAGTCATTTAAAATAAAAATAGTTTAAAGCAATAGTATATGTTTGCAAATTGGTCAGTGAATAATAATGCTTTATATCTCTCAATAAAAGGCCTCAAAACGCTTTGAACTTCACAACAGCTCTGAAGCTGGTATTTTGATATTTTTTTGTTGATAGAGAAATGGATCTCAGGGGTTTTCAAACCTATCAATTTTAGGGTTTCAGCTGAGAAATTTTGCGGCATTTGTTTGCTTACATTTTTCTTCAAGGGAAATAAAGAGGAGGAGAATTCTGATCTTTTACCATTCTCCTGCTTTGCTCATAAGCTATTCCCAGACTAACAGATGGCTCACACCTCATGTTTGAAAAAAAAAAAATCCCTCCATATATTTAGAGTTTGCAATTTTAAAAATAGCATGTTCACATTAGGAACCTTGAAAAGTTTCACTGAAACTTGTTTCAGAAGTCATTTTCATTATACCCTTTTTGGAAAAAATATGTAATGCCTTCAAAGAAAAAAAATGACATTAGAAATCCAACAAAATATATATGCATACATATAATGAATAAAATGCTTATAAAATCATTATGTAAAAGTTTATATCTTATCCTTTTGTTGGAAAAAAGAAAACTTTCTCAAAATCATCCAGAGGGAAGGAAGAACATACAAAATGTTTTGCAATCAATAGAAACTGTACCATGAATGCGAAGTACATAATGAATAATCTATTAAACTATCAACAAAAGATGTAGTCTGCCAAACCAGTTATTAACCTCTGGAAAATAATGTAGAGGTTCTCTGAGAAGTTCATGTAAGGGCTGCATATTTTGTTCTTTTCAGCTTCCTTTGAACTGTATAGAATATAGCAATTGCTCTACAGATGTGGGTGCCTGCTGTCCATCCTGTAGCTGGCCCTGCTGTGAGATCTCTAGACATTTATTTATAAAGGAAGTGAAAATGCATCTGCTTTTTGAAATGAAGTAATTGCATTTACAGCACTCTTTCTTCTTACAGAACCCAAACATATAGCCTAGCATCCTTAGTTGTAAAAAAACAAAAACAAAACCAAAAAGATAAAATCGTTAGGCTGTGGATTTTGAGCATAACAAGTATGTCAGAATCCACACATGGTGCGCACAGTTTCAATTCTGGGCAGCTCCTTATATCTTGTTCCAGCTCATTTTTGCTATATAATTCTTCACCTAATATTTCTGTAACAGGTCTCTTATTTTTCTTTCCAAACTAAATAGTATTGTTTTTTGATATTTTTCAGTATTGCCCCTCTGTCTGGCTCTTACCATAGCAAATAATTTGTTTCTTACCATTACCAGTTAAGAATCACTAAGCAGAAAGAGAGGTTATTAACAGTCATCTTGGACCTGCAAGCCCTGCTGTAAATACCCACAGAAAATGCTCTTTGTGGTGAGAAAGCAACAAATAGAAGTTTTCACGTCACTGCTGCAATTGCCTTTCTCCAAGGGGAAAGATACAGTGTCCATGCCTCATTGAACATGGATTCAATGTATTTCTATTACAAGGAACAAGAACTTCATTATTCCTACTGCTATAAATTGATGAGGCAAAACCCCTGAGTTTTTTAAATGATGCTTTCTAAAATGAACCCTTAGGTCATTACAAAGTAAGTATCTCTGCCACTATTTCTGCCAATCAGTGTCAGCAGACTGATAAATATAATTGCCTTGTTATTTTTTGTGTTGACATTTATTATTTCCCACCTGATAAAACAGGCTCCTTTCCTCTAGAGATTGATGGTCCTCCTGGAGTTTACATCAATGCAACATTAAGGCAAATTATAAATATTTCTGGTTTTCTTTATAAGAAATGTGCTACATTATTGATAGCATAATTAGATAATTCCCTTGAATAAATTTCTTCACACAAGAACTTTGAAACTCTGTATATATGAAATATTTTTTGCGTTGAAAACAACATGAAGTCAGCATTTCAGTTTATCTTAACAGAACACCATTTTTTTTCTTACTGTCTTGTGATGGGTCTGATTTTACAACAGAGTTGTTCAAAGCTGCCTGTATAACCCTCGTTGAAAGTCATTGATATGATACATCTTTTTAACAAGACACTATATAAAAGTGTAATGATTACTTTGCTCGCTACAGCCTCATTTCCTGTTCTCTAAACTGGTAAATCACATGCACCAAAAGATGTAAGTAAAAAAAAGACATTCACAATTTTATATTTTTTTCCAATTCATCTGTCTGTATTAATGGACCAACACTTCGTGTTCTATTTATAATGGAAATAATTCATACCTAGAAAACGTTCCTTAAAAATTATTTCACACATATGACAAGGCAGCACAGAAGAGGAATTGTTCTGGGATTCAGTTTGTTGGTCCAGTGCTTTTTTGCTATGTGACTTTGTACAAGCTCCTCATCTCTCTGACCCTCTGTTTCTCTGTGTTGTTCAGATCATAATCTCTGCCTGACAAGGGCTCTTTCTTGCTCTGTGTGCATGTCTGTGAATTGAATAATTAGTCAGGAGTTAATGGTCTGAGACATTTTTACAGCTCTCCCCTTGTAGGAAATGCCTTGGTAATAAAAAATTTTTCAAAGCAAATAATTTACCATGACAGGGGTATTTTTTTGAGTCTTCAAAGTATAAAAGTCAGTAATACTGGTTCCAGTAAAAATCATGAATCACATTTTTAAATATATGGAACTTGCTTATGGATGTTGAGATTTTAATATATAATTAACTTTCAATAGCTTTTATTTAACCTCTGTTAAAGACCTAAAGAAAAGAAAGTTTCAGCCATTTTTCTGGAGTCATATAGATAATGATTCACTTTTCTTAAATTGCATTGTTCATCTGATCTCTGATTTCAGGGATCTGAGGCTATAAATATTGTTAATGTTGCAGTTTCTTCAGGCGTGTTGGTGATAATGAAACAAAACTTCTTTTGTCTGGATTGGGAAATAGAACAGTTTCATTCTACCCAACAAGTCTAAGAAACTCCAACTTCGTAACAAAAGCCTGATAGTATGTAAACTAGAGATCACTTTCCCACATCAGAAAGTGAGACCAGTGTTTACACATCAGCTGTCCGTTCCAAGTGATTCAGGAATGGACACCCATCCTGTTTCCTGTCATTTCCAGGATAGCTACTTGCAGTGTTTGAATGCCATTGCAGTAATTGCAAACATTTTCACCTGTAGCTGCTCAACCAAATTTCTGACAGATACCTACCCTTGTTCAGGACTGTCTAGCAAACTCCAGCAAACCAATGATAAAGCCTTTCCTGACGCACGAGGCTTGAGCTGAGTATGGAAGGACTCTCATGAGTTTTTTCTGCTTCTTTTCTGTGTCCAGCATCCCCCAGCAGTGATTAATCTGGTGAAGGGAGATAAACAGGAGTAATCAGTGACAAGTGAGGACACCAAGCACCTGGGAGCAGAAGCAACTGTGGGAGAGGGGGATGCTACTGGGAGGAGTGCAGAGGCAGGGTCCTGGGGCTTTCAGAGGAAAGGAGGGTCAATACTCCAGTGACATGCCGGGGATGCTCTCCCCAGCCTACCTGCAGCATGGGGCCACCCTGTTGTCATGCATAGATCTGGTCTCAAGTTCATGCAGTAGAAAGCTCATGCTAGGTGTCTGGGTCAAGTTTTTATTCTGTCTGTTATCACGGCGCTACTGATGTCAGTGGAACGATGCCAGTTTGTGTAACTCGTGCCCTATCTTTCTTTTGAACATCTCATGTTTCAAAAGTCTTCATCGTGAACAGTGCTGAGTGCCTCTCCTCCCACAGATGCCGTTAGTGATCAAGTGCTTAGAAGATCCAGCCCTTAAATCTGCCCTGTGTTACCCTTCCACCCCTATCATCTCAGACAAGGGCAGTCCAAGGATCAGGAGCAAGATGGGTACACTGAATAAGTGCAGTATTTAATACTCCTCGTCTACATTAGCTCTTGTAGAACTTTCCTCTTACCATCTCCAAAAATGGAGAGTATTAAAGCACTTTAGGGAGCTTTTAAACATTCATTCTTACAGCAATGCTAGTCAGAAAATATTGAACTTTAGCACTATGCTGAATTCCATTTAAAGCTTGTCAAGAATTTTTTGACTAGCTGATTTTTGTGATAAAATGCCAGGCTGGCAAAATGAAAACTTTGTTTTTCCAAAAGTGACAGCTTCACCAGCAATCAAGTAAGGAAAGATTTCTCAGGTTCAGGATAGTTTTTTTCTGGTCCAAATGGCTAAGGATAGCACTCCAGTAATTACTAGCTTAATCGTTAGCTCCCCATCCAGCAAATGGGAGAGGCACGCTGAAGATGCACATAGGATCAAGTCAATAACATTTAAGCAGTGTATTATTTGTACAAGAAGTGCTCTCCCTCTCTCCCATTTGGGAAATGTTCTATGGTATAAACATAAGAGTTAGATATACAGTTGCTCACAGAAGCTCACTCTGCCTCTGATAAAAGTGATGGTATCTAAGACTACATCCCCACCTCCTTTTAATTTTTAACGGAGAACAGATAAACTGCAGTGTCAGCACCTGATGATGAGTCCATCCCATCGTGCTGCTAGAGAGTGACAGAGAGGATTTGGTCTGGGGTCTCCCACATCCCAGAGGAATAATAAAAGCACCACTAGCATGAGGTGAATTCTTTCAATAGTCCCTGGGATGGGAAAACTGCCCAGATCCATGGGATATTTACATGTTACAAGGCCCATAAAAGTGAATTTCAATATACTTACTAACACTTTAAAGGCTGCCCAAGCCTAACTGGACTGATTTATTTGCTGTAACAACAGATATGGTGGAAGTACACTTATATTCTGATATTGAATGAAAATAGGAACATGGGCACAGCAAGAAATTAAACTCCCAGCTCCCTCAGAGTGAAAGATTGTTTGCAGCAGCCATTTATATGTTGTTTATAAGCCTTAAAATGTTTACTATTTCACATTTTGTGTTGACAAACTAGTCTGTCAGACATGATCAGTGAGGTGACAAAAACTAATCTTCTTTTCTTCCACATTCAAGCCAGAGTAGCTGAGAGAAGAGTTTTATAATGAGAATTGGGTAGCATTTTCCTTGACAGTTATTTTACTCTTCCTTTCCACCAAGCGACGTATGATCCCCCGGCCCCCCAATTTTCCTTTTTTATTCATACTTTTAACAACTGAGTTGTTCTTTGAACTGAGTCAATTAGCATATAAAGGATAACTTTTTCATTCAAGGGAATTTTTAAAATTAGTGATGCTGTGCCCTCTGGAAACAAGCCTGCTTTTACGGTTTCTTTGCCTCAGAGCTCCAGCAGAGTGCATGTTGCTTTGCTGACGCTTCTGTATCAAGGTGAGCTGTTTGTTCTGCACCTTCTTGGACAGATGTAATAGCTTGGGTTCAGAGGATATTTCTTTTGTCCTATTAATTTTAATGAGCACTTCATTAAAAAAGAGATTGAATGCCTTCTTTAGGGTCACCTGATGTTTTATTGTAGTAGCATGTGATTTTCTACTGCCATCTGAAACAACAGGCAACAGAAAAGCCAGAAATAAATAGTGCTCACTCACTTTTTAGCTTTTTTCCCTAGTTATTCTGGTTCCTTCTTCAGCTCTCTAAGTTTCATAATGTTTTAATTTGAAAGTTAGGGAAGTTTTTTAGGTCAAATATTGGAATAAACGAAATTATTAAAAATATTTAGTGACTTTTTAAATGTATTAATTCAGGAGATCCTAAATAGTTCGCTGTGTAACAAAAAAGTTGTTTGGTGTTTTTTAAAAAAGCCTACATTTTTCATTTCTGTCCATGAAATAACACTTAGCCTGCAAGGACTGATAAAGCTGGGATTTAAGGTAACCACTGATACATTTTATGTAGATAATCCTGATAGTAAGAATTCCTAGAATTATCAAAAGTTGTAAAGGAGAATTGGAAAAAATACCCTCAATGCACAAATTTCTTTTTAAGACATCATTTGTGGTCTTTGTAAAAGTCTCAAAGTAAGCCAGAAACTATGATTTTGGAAAGAGGTACGCACAGAGAGATCAAATCTTATGCTCATTAAAGTTGAAAGGAAAGTAGTAATTATTGGACACAACAGGAGGGTACTCCTTGAGAAGCCCATTGGAAGGACAAAAGTTCTACTTGCTAAACCAGCAGTTTGTACCACATCAGCAAAGAATGAAGAACAAGGGTGTTAATAGTGCTCTGTGTTACGGAACCTGCATTAATGTATGATAAACGCACCAGGAAGATAGTCTTGGAGACAGCAAGAATTCTACCTTGGAGAAAGTGAGGAGAAGGTGCAAGATGAGGAAAAGCTCCCCAAAATT